>PVJH01002751.1:5940-23548 GCA_004026705.1 Nesogale talazaci
AAGCGGGCGTGGGGGGGGGGGGGGAGGGTGGGGGGGGGAGGGGGGGAGAATTGAATGAGAAGAAGGGTCTCAGTGAGATATATGGACACAAAAGTTGCAACAATTGATATTATTATTTCCTTAAGAAAACTAAGCAAATCTCTGAAGGTAAAGAAATCTTTTCAGTTCACAAAGCTAGTATGTGATAGCGTCAATAATCATACTCAGGTCCTGATTCCAAAGCCCCCATTTAAAAAATTAATGAATCATTTTATTGGGGGCTCTTAAAATTCCATTCATATACTCTATATGAATACATAAACATTATATGTATAATGTTTCATGAATTGAGGTGCCATCTTTGTGCAGGGGCCATGCTAACCTTCCCTGTATCGTTCCCATTTTAGTATATATGCTGTCAAGGCAAGCACCCAACTCCCCAACCTTAATCCTTGCACAGCCCTTTTGGGACATCAATCTTTTCTTTATCCCCCCAAGGATTTGACAAAAGAAGAAAGCCAAGTTCTTGAGAGTAAAGGCAAAGGTGGAAAATTTAAATTCTATGGTTCCCTTCCCTATTCTTTCATCATATCAATTACTGGTGGTCTTCTCAAGCCCATTGACAATCTGAGGAGAGGAGGAGCCTCATGATGTTTCAGCGCAAATAAATTGCACAGTCTCTACTCTGTTTCTGTTTCTTACTAACTTTGAGCTTGTTCCCAGTCCTTTCCCTCTTTATTCTATTTCAGGGATGAGGCAGACTGTGTGTATGGCTCTGAAGCCAAATTGAAGCATTTTAAAGGATATTACTCGGACCATGCTGAATTCATTTGTTTGTGAAAACTATGTGTAGCGGTCACCTAATCTGGTGTCAGTTTGAGGATTAAGAGTGTCAGGGTGGAGTCTAGCCTGCCAATCAGAAGAGAGCCAATGAGACCTCTGTGTGGGCGTAGTCTTCCCTGAGAACTCTGAGAAATGTGGCCCTTCCTTCTTGGGGAAAGGAGACACCAGCTCAGTTCACTTGGAGACTCTCTACTGACAAAATTTACTTCCTGTGAGACATGTCTGAGGAGAAATCACATGGACATAAGGAGATCTCTGAAGCCAGAGAAGCCACAGACACACCCCTGCCAGCACTGAGATGCTTCTCCCACCACTGACTTTGCATCCATTGACTTGTGGTGGTCCTGAATTCCACGTCATTGCATCTGTTTCATGCGTCTGAAGAAGACTTTACAGACTAGTATCAGACATAGGACATAATATTGAACTTATGACCTTGGACTGGACTGGGGGGGCAAATTTTCTTAATATACAGTTGCTCTTATATATAAAACTCTTTCTTCAGTGATGCCCAAAAAAAACAAAACAAAACAAAACTCTTTCTTATACACATGAGTGTTTATGAATTTGTTTCTCTAGTCTAACCCTGAGTAAGGCACTAAGCCTATGGATCTCAAATAATCCTCACACTGTTGGGAGATACAGGAGTGGTTCTTTGGGCTCAAAAGTTTGCCAACCCCTGTTCCAGTTCATCTGCCTTCAATTATTCTCTTAGCTAGTTAATACTAGAAATGTACGGCAGAAAGGGGAGAAACAAACAGATCAAGGGAGAGAGGAACTTTGGGGAGGAGTATAGTGAACTGCCAGCAAGCTGTGTCAGTGAGAGAGTGGCACACACCACCTTCCATGGCCAACTCTTCCCAGGGCACACGTCCCACTGCCATGTAAACAGCAAGGCCTGGAATCCACAGAAGAGAAAACTTGAATGGCAACTACATATATTAAAAGAAATCCAGTTCCACTGGTAATCAGGCAAATTAGAACTGCAATGAGGTCTCGCTCCGTACACATCAAATTAACAAAAATTGAAATCTGTTAACATCAAGTGTGAAAGAACAGGAACTCTCAAACCCAGCAAGTGGACACATAGATGGACAGGATCACATCAGGGTGCAGTTCATTAATATATAGTAAATTGGGGGGGGGGGAGTAGTTTACATGTTGGGTCTCTAACCTCAAGGTCAGCAGCTCGAATCCACAAGCCACTGTGCTGAATAAAGATGTGGCTTTCTACTTTGATAGTTTCTGTCCCAGAAGCCCACAAGAGCAGTTCTATCCTGTCCGATGGAGTTGCCATAAGTCCAAATCGACTTGGTGGCACTGAATTTGGTCGCTGCTGTTTCAAGTTAAAGATTTATAAGACCCTATGCCACAGAAAATCTGCTTCTACATATATCCCTAGAGTAACTCTCCCACGTGCATAGTTAAGGATGTCCATTGAATCATTGTATTGTAATATCAAAAAAATTGAAATATAACTGCTAGTAAGCAAAGGAATTAAAGACATTGTTATCTATTTGGATGGAATACTGTGCAGTCATTAAAATGAATAGACTTGAAGTGCCACTGCAGAGAAAGTCCGATAAAAAGAAAACATTGACGAGAAAAGCAAGTTGGTGGATGGGTTGCCACACAGGATAATAACACTCACATGACATTTGGAAATGCAACTGGGAATCAACAGGAAAGCATCATAGGGAAGATATACATTCACATCAGTATCATAGGGAAGATGTACAACCACGTCTCTATTATAGTTGTCTCTTGCCAGAGAGGGAGCAAACAAGACTGGATAGGAAGGACAATCTTATTTCTTTTAAAAATAGTCTGACATATACATGAAAAAAATGATAGGGTGTGCTAATTCTAGGTAGTCACAACATGGGTGTTTATCACATCACTCTGTGTTTCTGTGTGTGGTTAAGATGATTCTGTGAGAAATTAAAAAACAAAAACTTACCGGTTTTAAAGGAGTTAAACACAGAGTCTAGTAAGAGAAGCTACAATTGAGAACAAAGCAGTTTGAGGACATAAATGGATCTAACAGCTCCAGTGCTCTCAAGACTGAATGACAGTCAAAGCTCAGTTAAGGATCACCTGAACAGAGAGTGGTTGTTCTTGAAGGCCAGCTGCCATTATTTCCCAGCCAGACCAAGAGTTTGGAGCTCTCAGAAAAACTCTTCTTTCTCTCACAACCTGGTAAAGTGTCTGGGATTCACATTCTGATACTGCTTATCTGGTAAATCCCATCACCCACTCAGCAGGAGATGACTGTTATTAAAACTTATTTTAGCTCCCAGTGCAATATCGGCATACTTAGACTACGAAAGGAAATTCTTCAAATGAGTCAAACCAGATCCTTTTGGTGCAGAATTCTTATTTCCATGATGTTTGTTCCCGAGACATCCTGAAAGGCTTCAGAAACATATCTTTGGGACACTTGGAAGCCATGCTGAAGAGCTCATCTAAAGACAGGTCTGCTCTCACACCTGTAAGAGAGCTATCTAGCCTCAAGTGGAAAATAATTGAAAATGAACATGGCAATATGTGTACAAATATGTTTGATACAAATGATGCATTGAATGGTATAAAAACTCTAAGAGCTCCCAATAAAATCATTGGAAAAAAAAACAAAACAAAACGGGCTGAGCCCCGGTGGTGTAGAGGTTGAGTGCGGGAGTGCGGCCCACGGCCTTGGCGGTTCAAATCCAGCAGCAGCTCTCCAGGAGCATGGCTGGGCCTCCCACTCCCACCAGAGGGCAGTGATGCTCTCCAAAACGAAACAAAACAAAACAAAAAGTCCACAAGAAAAGAAATTGGTTCTTAACAAATTTGGATTAAGGATTAACAAAATTGTCAAACCACTGGCGAATTTAACAAGGGGAAATAAAGAAAAGAAATATCAATTGATATATGTATAAATCATAATGGGAGTTGTATGATACCCCAATAAAATGATTTATTAAAAAAAAGATTTATTAAAAAAAAAGAGGGGGAAAGTGGAGCTTGTACCAAGGACTCAGGTAGAAAATATTTGGAAATGAATGTGGCAACATGTGCACAAATATGCTTGATGCAAACGATGTATTGAATGTTATAAGAGCTGTAAGAACCCCCAATAAAATCATTGTGGGGGGGAAGATATCTAAATATATTTCTACGTGTAAGTTGGTGGATCCATTAACATACACCTGCTCATATTTTGGAAGGAGGTAATAATTTTCTATCTTGACTAGCGTTTTTTGAACTATATCACTAAGTAATCAAATGGTAAATAAAGCAATTCCTTGGGGGCAGGCTACAAAGAAGGAGAGATCCTACATACATGCAGATGAGAGACTGGAAAAAAAACAAACTGGGAGCCCATCTGAGAGACGTTTACAGGCCTGGAGCAGAATCCACCAGTTACCCCCTAGGTAGAAGTGGATAGGCTACAGGACGGTGGGGGTGGGGACGGTAGTGGTGGTGGTGGCTTGTGTGTACTATGGGCTCCTGTTCTACAGATTAAATAACTTGGAATGAAGTGGCTGCCGGAACAATTTGAAAGTCATTGCTAGGTTATCTTGGTGACAAGAGGGAAGGGAAACGCATTCACAGTGCCTCAGGCTGTGGTCTGGCGTGGATACTTTGCAGGGAGCTTGTCCTCCAGCTACACAAAGGGCAAAGTGGGGGTGGGAGGGTGGGGGGAGAGATGCCTGCTGAGTTGGAGTGAAACACGTTTGGAGCATTAGCTGGTGTCCCTCCAGCAAAATTTTCTCTGTATACATGATTTTCAAAGAGTCGATGAAGGCAGAATTCAAGGATGAGACTAGCCCCTAGGCATTAGAAAGAGCCAACTCAAAGACTGCTGATCAGCTGCTGAACAGAAGGTAATTGGATCAAACGCTCCTGGGTCTTAAGGACCTGGGGATCTGCTTCCATAACGATCAGTGTCCAGAAGATCCGAGGGCCGGTTCGACTGGGACCATGAGGGGCACCATCTGTTTGATGGCATACACCAACCCATGAGAGCATCTGAGTTTC
Organism: Nesogale talazaci; assembly: GCA_004026705.1. Taxonomy (NCBI): domain Eukaryota; kingdom Metazoa; phylum Chordata; class Mammalia; order Afrosoricida; family Tenrecidae; genus Nesogale; species Nesogale talazaci. Next base: position 10,786 of record PVJH01002751.1, read on the forward strand.
AAGCATCTAAAGGGGACAGTGGATGAGATGCCTAGGACACAAAGAAGAGAGAGACCCTTCCACCACCCACCCCCCCACCCCCACCCACCCCCGAGGAGCAAGACACCACCACTTACATTGAAGGGACCCTGGGGGTGGAATTGTCCATCGCTTGGTTGCTCACTCATAGGCTCCTTGGTGGTCAGCTGCTAAGGAAAAGGTTATCTCGTGAAAACAATTAACTTAAAAATGGTTAGGGTTCAAGATCCACATACCAATATAGGAATATAGAAAACAGAAGAACCTCTGCAAGGCGCAATATGATCGGCATCCAGGCTGTAAGAAACAATAGGGAAAATCAACATGGTTCTTTTTTTTTACCCCCCCCCCAACATGGTTCTTTTATTACAACAAATAATTATTTAAAAAGGAAAAAAGAAAGAAATGAAATGGAGATCTATGTGTAGATTAAGAGATTTCAAAGGCAAAGTGGTTTTTTTTTACCTTGTTGTTTTGTTTTAATCATGCAAAACCAAATTACAATGCTTAAATATGCATACTTGGGTGAAAAAAAGCTGTACCAAAAAAGGCAAGAAGGTGAGGATCATAAAAACTAAGATGATGTTTATTCTTGGGAGCAGGAGGGGTTGAGACTGAGGTATCTTCTGACATGAATGATGATTTCAAAGATGCTTGCTTTGAAATACTTTATAAGCTGAATGTACTATTGTTTAGAGATCTACAGAATATAAATATTAGGATATGATAAGATGCTAAGGAAAAAAAATGTTTACTAATTTGCCTGAAGTGGAACTTTGAGATGCTTACTAAATTGCAAGATGCTTACCAGATGCTTTGAGAACACATCAAGTAATTACAAAGCAGCACTAGAAAGAGGAAAATCGTGATACCAATATTCCATTTGGCTTTGTCTATTCCAGCACATAAAAATACCATGCACACCTGCTGTGTGTTATTTAGCAAGAGAAGTCTGAAACTATTTCTACTTTCAAGAAATGAAGAAACAAAACTTAGGATAGGATCAACATTGACATGGTGATATTTTCAAGTACAAAAATGCAAGAATTCCAGAAAGAAAGTCATAAAGCTAATTTTGAACTCTTTTTGATGCTGCAGAGCACAATTAAAAGGCAGAATTATGTCAGTCCCACATTTTTGTACATCCTGGATTCCATTTGTAATCTAATGTCATATCTTAATGTATTAGTTGACAAATCACTCTGACAGTATAGTTTAGAGGACATTAAACAGCATGCTTCCTTGTTTACTGGGAAGTATTCCCAAGTTTGCCTTTATACATTATTAATATTAAGGAGTATACTTAAAATAAATTTCATAATACACTAATTACATATTTCCTGCTTCCATTCACTCAGTTATTTCCTACCATGAAAATGATCAAAATAATTACAAGAGGGAGAAAGATTACATAATTCTGTGCAAGGGTTTCCAGGATTTCTTTTTAAAGAGGGTGGGGCAGGAGGTTGGCTAGTCTGTCACTACTTCTCCCAGCACAGTTTTTTGAAGGGACCCTAGTGGTACAACATTGAAGTGCTCAATAGCTCACTAAAAGGTGCGTGATTTAAATCCACCAGCCACTGACTGAAAAAAGACCTGACTGTTGCCTGCCATCTACATGACAGCCTGGGAAACTCTAATGTGCAGTTCTACCCTTTTCGGTAGGGACAATGAGATGCAATCAATATGGCACGCCTAGTCATCATCCCTCAGGTGCTGTATTTGAAATTCTGGCCTTTATGCCTATGGCTATTGTCCCATTTAAATGGAAGTGTTCTTCTATGCTAATGAACAAGATTAAGGTAAACTCAAGTGTCCACCTTCCTCTCCCTGAGGGTGTGATCTGCTGACAGCTAAAAATCACAGCTCCACCAAAGCCATTCTTCTGTGCCCTAGAGGCACTCAGAGAGAAATCATAGGATCATCAAGGGAAAAGAGCCACCCGGGGAGCTCAAGATCATCGGACACTGTGGTTGCTGTGTCACGCACAAAGGAGTGAAGCTGAGATTCTTGGCCAGGGATACAAGACCATGAGACATGGACAGCATGAAGTCTATGAGCCTGTGAAGCAGAGCAGAGAGCTTCTTAGCCTCCAGTGGCAAAAGTCAAGAGACTATGGGACTGAAAGGCTAAGGATTAGAGAGAGACTTGGCTGCTGGCCGAGGGTAGATGTGGCTGTGGACCAGGGACTGTATCCTTACTGCTTACTGATCCTGACTTGTTAGAACCTGCAACTCCCGCGCACCGCCCCCCCCCCCCCAGCCCCTTTTAATCATGAGCATTGTCTGTGAGTTCTGTGCATCCATTGCACTGAATTAACAAATCCAGCTTAGAAAGGAGAGTGCCGTGGGAGGAGCAATTGGAGCCAAAAATGTCTGACATTCGCTTGGTTTTATTAAGGAAGCCAGAGGAGGTCAGGTCAGATATGGCCACACACCTGAAGCCATTAAGCTTGTTCTGACCACGGAAGTCCTGAGGGAATAACAGAAAGAAGAAAAAAAAAAAGACTTTAGGCCAGGGCAGGGCACCCCATCAGACTCAACCAGAAAACATTCCTAAAGGTCAACCTTGAACTATTTACAGGCGCCTTTTTTTTTGGTCATAGGTTATTTGTTGTTGTTTTCTTTCCTTTTGTCGTTTTGTTTTGTCCTGTCCTGTTTTGTGCATATTATTTATCTCTGAGGTCTATCTAGACAAGATAGGCGGCACAAACAATCTGAAGGAGAAAACAACAAACCAACAGTTTGGAGGGACATGGGTGGGGGAGAAAAGTGGTGAGAAAAGGCTAAGCATGATAGTAGGACCAGAGGCAAGAACTAGGAGGCAAAGGGCATAGAAGTCTAAATACAGGCATGTACGGATGGAAATATATTTTTACATATTTATATATATATTATATTTATATATTTATAGGTTTAATATTATGGTAGCAGATAGACATTGGGCCTCCACTCAAGTACTCCCTCTATGCAAGAACACTTTGTTCTATTAAACTGGCATTGGGGCTGAGCCCCAGTGGCGTAGTGGTTGTGCGTGGGACTGCGGTCCACTGGGACGGAGGTTCAATTCCAGCAGTGGGGCTGGGCCTTCTACTCCCACCGCCGGAGAGCAGTGATGCCCCCAAAACAAAAACAAAATAAACTGGCATTTCATGACGCTCATCTTCCCAACACACTGAAGACAAAGCTGTACTTAAGCAAATGTGGTGAAGAAAACTGATGGCATCTGGGTATCAAAAGATGTAGCGTCTGGGATCTTAAAGGCTTGAAGATAAACAAGCAGTCATTTAGCTGAGAAGCAACAAAACCCACATGGAAGAAGCACACCAACCTGTGTGATCACAAGGTGTTGATGGAATCAGGTATCAGGCATCAATGAATGAAGAAATCATATCATTGTGAATGAGGGGGTGTGTGCAGTGGAGACTCAAAGCCCATCTGTAGGCAACTAGACATCCCCTTACAGCGGGTCGTGGGGAGGGACAAGCCAGTCAGTGTGTAATGTAGCAATGATGAAACATAAAATTTCTTATAGTTCTTCAGTGCTTCTTCCCCACCACTATCATGATCCCAATTCTACCTTACAAATCTGGCTAGACCAGAGCATATATACTGGTACAGATAGGAACTGGAAGCACAGGGAATTCAGGACAGATGAACCCCTCAAGATTAATGGTGAGAGTAGCAATACCGGGAAAGTGGTGGGTAGATGGGGTAGAAAGGGGGAACCAATCACAAGAATCTACATATAACCCCCCTCCCTGGGGGATGGACAACAAAAAGTGGGTGAAGGGAGATGTTGGACAGTGTAAGACATGAGAAAATAATAATAATTTATAAATTATCAAGGGTTCACAGAGGGGTAGAAAAAATGAGAAGCTGATACCAAGGGCTTAAGTAGAAAGCAAATATTTTGCGAATGATGAGGGCAACAAATGTACAAATGTACTTGACACAATGAATGTATGTACGGATTGTGATAAGAGTTGTATAGCCCCCAATAAAATACAAATTAAAAAAAAAACTATTCTGGCAAGTCAGTAACTTTTCATTGCAGTCCTTTTACTTCTTCCTTCCAATGACAGCTATTTGATCCCCATCAATGCTATGTGTACTAAAATCTCTATGACAATGTTAGGCTGGGTTAACTCCAGAAACAAATCTAGTGACTCTCATATGTGTGTAAGAAAGAGCTTTATCTCAAGAAGTAATCGTTTATCAAGGAAACATCACAGCCCGTCCAACTCAGGTCCCTAAGTCTGATATTAGTCCCTAAGTCCCTCTTCAGACTCACAAAGCCACATGCAATGATGCAGGATGCAGGCATATCACCAGCCAGTGGGTGCAAAGTCCTGTGGATCCGATGGTGGTGAACATACCTCAGGGGCTCTGGCAGCAACCAGGTTCCTCCAGTAAGAAGGTGAAGGTTCCCAGGACCCTCCTTATGAGAAGACCACACCCACTTGGAGGCACCATCGGGCTGTGACCTGATTGATAGGCTAACCTCCACACCTACAGCTTTATATATCTGCAAGTTGACATGAAATTATGTAACTACTACAGACACCAAGTATCAAACTCTTCCCATCTTTCACCGCTGTAGCCTTTACGTACATTCCTTATCACCTTTTTCTCTAATTCCAAAGAATATACTCCCATTTATTCATTGGCTCCCACTGCAAATATCTGCTTTATAAGTCTTCCTGGCAGGATCAGTCACTCTCTTCTTTGCAGCCTCTCAACTGTGTCTTGATTTCTGCTACCGTCAGGATAGTAACATCTTATCCTTTCTTTCAGTTGGATCACAGGTTTGTCTCCATTTAGGAATTGTCAGATAAAACATAGAATGTCTTATTAAATAAGCAAGACATATTTTTAATAAAAGTATGCCCATGCAATATTTGGGAGTTGGTTCTGATTCATAGAGGTCCTGCATACCACAGAACAAAATCCTGCCTGGTCTTGTGCCATCCTTACTCTTGTTTGCATGTTTAAACCTTTATGGCAGGCCCTGTGTGCCAATCCCTCTTGCTAGGGGACTTCTTTTTTTTTTGCCACCCCTTTACTTTAGCAAGCATGATGTCCTTCAGGGATAAGTCTCTTGTGACTAGTCTCTCCATCACTGGTCTGTCAGCTTGTTGAACTGTGGTGGCTTGTGAATTGCTATGATGTCGGAAGCTACCATATTTTTGGACCATCAGACACACCTGCCCATAAGACACACCCCGTTTTTAGAGCAAGAAAACAAGAAAAAAAAATTCTGAACCAAATAGTATAAGGAAACTAAAATGTTCTGAGGTACCACGCCTTCGGATCAGAAGATGCACCCTCATTCCCCCCACTTTTGGGGGGAGGGTGGAATATGTCTTGTGGTCTGAAAAATACAGTATGTCACTAGTATTTCATATACCAGCTGGATTACCCAGAGTAGATCTATTTCAGCAAGGCTTCCAGAGTGGGAGGTGAAGAACAGTCATTTGGCCACTTTGGAGGAATTAGCCACTGGAAACCCTTTGGATGCTACCGAAACACTGTTGGGCACTGGAGGCCTAATGAGCAGAAGCAGAACACTGTCAGGGGGGCAGTGCCAGAAGATGGGCTGTGGCGCCACTGCAGTGAATGATCAAACCCAGCGTGGAAGTAGCACGCCAGGGGAGGAACGATTGGAGTCCTTGGGTCAGAAGACACTCAAAGCATGACTGAGGAAGAGTTATCTTCTCAAATTGAGTGGACCACGATGATGTAAACGGAGTAAGGACTGTTTCCTGATGGGGCACAGTTCACATTGAAAAAGAAACAGCTGCAAAAATCTACTAAGAATCAGAACTTGGGATGTATGAAGTACTGGGAAAATTGGAAGTCATCATCTATGAAATGGAACACAAAAAGATCGATATCCTAGCTGTTAGTGTGCTGAAATGAACTGGCGTTGGCCCCTTTTAATCAGAAAATCATGTGGTTTACTATTCCGAGAATGACACAATCAAGAGGAATGGCATTGCATTCATCACTGAGAAAGACGTTGCAAGACCTATCTTCAAGTACAGTGTTGTCTGTGATGGAATTATATCTCTCCACCTTCAAGGAGATCCAATCAATACAGCTATTATTCAGATTGGTGCACTAACCACTTCAGTCTGAAGTTGATCAAATGTGCAATCAAGATGCATTGATAATTATTGGTGATTGGCATGCCAAAGTTGGAAATGAGCACAGCCTACTCCCATGGATTTCAGTAAATGGGCATTGAATAAATAAATAATTGATGTGAGAGTCTTATGAAAGCACTTTGAGAAATCTAAACTGCTTCCCCATTCCCCCCCTCCCCCCCTCCCCCCAACAAATACTTACTGAGATAATATTACATGCACTGTGCTGGTAGTAAAAGAGCACTTTTAAATATGCACTAACATTCAAATATTATAGCTTTTAAACAATGCTTCCCAGTCTTTCACCTAATGGATTTTCAGGTTGAATGATTGAGTCTAGTCTTTCAATGACACTGTGAAATTATCCTTAGCAACTCTAAACAAAAGAAAAGTTATTCTGCTGATTTGGAGTTGACCTTTCAATAGAGATAGACAGACGATAGCAAAGTAAACAAGAGAGTCCCTAAAACTAACAGATATAAAATTTCCTACAGGAGCCATGACATCATGATCATCATTAGCACTCAGGTAGATGTCAATTAAGGCAACATTAAGATATGGCTGTAATTGAATATTACATGAGATGTTAATTATATTCCATGGTGTGAGTCAAATAAGTTAACAACCAGTTTGCTGTCCTAAGGACCATGTTAGGTATTAAACAACAATATACCGAAATGGAGCTACTTCATACAATTAATACCTAAGTAAGGATTATAAAAGAGGTACACACGATTGTGTTATGAGAGTTGATGGAACAATATTCATGGAAAAATATTAAGTAATATCTGACCAGCACAATAAAACAGTTACTTAAGCTATTTCCATATCGCTTCTTGATTAGCATCCTCACGAGAAATAAATATCGTTCACTTTGATCCGAGCACCATAGGCTGTGTGACTTATCCTCAACCATCTTTTCATTGTAGAGCTAGAAGCCCACTCCTTTAGTGGTAGGCCGATTAGTTAATCAACATTGTGTTTGCTATCTTCTCCTCTCTGAACGCACTGTGCTCATCTTTGAAAAACTCTTTTCTGATTTTGCTTAATTTACAGCAATCATTCTAATGGTATTTTGAGCTCTTTGAACACTTTTAGGAATTCCAACTTCCCACATCGTTTCTGGTGGGAGTTTGGGACATAACCCAAGGCTGAAAAAATGACCCTCTAGCTCTTTGGTGCTTTCTCTCTCTCTCTTTTTTTTTTATTTTATATGTCCGTTTACTGAAGTAACAAACACCAAGGAATAAAAATGTAGCATTTCATCAAAAGTATAATGAGTTTTAGGAAGTGAATAAATACTACAAGCATAGTTTCCTCCACTTTTTTAACCATATGGGTGGGCTGAACATTACCACAAGTGCTTAGAATATGCAGGTGTGCGAATGAATGTTAAAAAAGAGTAAAGAATGTAAATTTGGCAGAGCCCCGGTGGCGTAGTGGTTGAGTGCAGGGCTGCGGTCCATTGACTTGGTGGTTCAAATCCAGCAGCAGAGGGCAGTGACGTCAAAAAAAAAAAAAGAATGCAAATTTGTGTTTTCCACTCAGGGAGCTGCCAAGCCCACCCACCTTAGAGAAAACCCCAATTATAAGAGCTCTTTTAATAGCCAGTTTGCCAAACTCAACAACAAATTAGTCATGAGTTCTGCTGAATTGGTGCAAACTGGAAGAATTTCACCCCTGATTGTATTTTTAAATGATACCCACATTTTGTTGGATCAAAGAGCCCTAGTGGGAATGTGGGTTACGTATTAGGGGGATAATCACAAGGTTGGGGGGGTTCAAATCCACCAACTTCTCCATGGGAGAATGAAAAGACTGCTTGCCTTATCAACCCCATGGTAGTGGATTTGGGGTGTTCTGTTGGACCGTCTGTCTTGGTATAAATATGAGTCTCTTTCAGTCAGTTTTCCAGATTTCTTGCCAAAGGCTAGTTTGTCTTCCAGTGTTGTATCAGTTTGTTGAAAAACCTCCACTGCTTTTGTGTCGATTCCCAAAGCCCTGTGTTTCTCCCTGCCTTCAGAGATGCTTGGAGCTCTTCCTTGTGTGCCATCTGTTCTGGACCACCGTGCGGCACCTCCTGAAACGGCTCAATGCTGACCAGTTACGTTTGGCACGATGACTGGGTGTCCCGTCTATCCTCTGTGGATGCTTACTGAATGGTTCGATAGCTTTCCCATCGCAGGACATCAGCAGGAAACTGCCAGAAACTCGAATCAGAGTCAGGAGAGAATGTGAAACAAGGGATAACATTGCTAATGCCAGCTACATCTTGGCAGAAAACAGAACTTTTGGAGAGACGTTTACCTGTAGTTTTGTTTTGTTTTTCACTATGCAGATATAGTTGACCGTGTGGATCCTAAAGAGACTATGGATAACATTTCAAAGAGTGGGATTGCAAAATACTTGATTGTGCTCATGTGGAAATGGTACATGGGACAAAAGGAGTCATTTGAACAAAACGAGGGGCAAGTGTTAGAGCTTAAAGTTGGGAAGTGTGTCAGGCTTACATCTTTCCACCATAATGATTCGATGTGCAAGCTGAGAAAATATTCCAAGAAGCTGGGCCATATCAAGAAGAATGGGGCATCCGATTGGAGAAAATCTCTAACTACCAGAGATAAGCAGGTGACACAGCCTTGTATGGGGAAAGTCAAGAGGACTTGAAGCACTTACTTATGAAGATCAGTCTGTCTTGAGTGGGGATGTAAAGAAAAGAAAATAATCCTCAGCTGGACTCATAGACAGCATCATACGTAAGCAGTGAAAGATTGAAGCTGTCAAGGATTTCATTTTACTTGAATCTACACCCGACACTCACGGGAAATGCAATCAAATGACACACTGCATGGAGCACATCGGTTCAAGGGACCTTTCAAAAAGCAAAGATGTCACTTTTGAGAACTAAGGCGCACCTGATCCATGAAGAGCTACAGTTTTGGAAACTCACAAGGGTAGTTAAAAGGTTGCCATGAATCAGAATGGTCTGGCTGGCGATGAATTTGAGTTCACAAAAGACAAGATAAATGTTTACACTAGCTTTACCTACAGTAGCAAAGTACTGGAAGCAGTCCAAATCTCGCCAACATGTAAATGGGTTAACGAGTTATCTTTTTGTAAGATAGAATACAATTTAACAAAATACTGATGTAAAGTATTCCGTGAGAACATTGTGGTGAGCCAAAGAAACTGGACACCAGAGTATACAGACAGCACAGCTCAATTTCCATGAAATGCGAGAGCAGGCAAGACTCTTCTATCTATAGTGGCGAGAAAGCAGAAGAATAGCAGTCTGGGGAGGGAACTGATGGTGGAATTAGAAAATACAATTGATTGGGTATGGAGGAATTTTCCGAGGGTTAAAAATAATTCTATTTTGGCCATGGTAGTGGATATGGGTAAGCACACATTTGTCAAGACCCATCAAACTTTAATGAAGTGCCTAGAAGAGGCAAATGTATACCAAAACAAGACAAACACATTCACTGCCATTGAGTAGATGCCAACCCATAGTGTGTGACCTTATAAGGCAGGGTAGAACTGCCCCTGTGAGGCTGAGAGATTCATGGGAGTCAAATGTCCCGTCTTTCTCCCATGGAGCATGTGTTAGTCTGGGTTGACTAGAGAAACAAATCCAGGAGACCCAGGTGTATAAGGAAGGGCATGATATAAAAATATAAAAGAACAATTGTGGGCTGAGCCCCGGTGGCGTAGTGGTTGTGCGCGGGGCTGCGGCCCACTGGGACAGAGGTTCAATTTCAGCAGTGGGGCTGGGCCTCCTACTCCCACCTACCGGAGAGCAGTGATGCCCCCAAAAACTAAAAATAAATAAATAAAAGAACAATTGTATGTTGAGAAAACACCCCAGTCCAGTCCAGATCAAGTCCATAAGTCTGATACTAGCTCATATGTCTGATACCAGTTAATAATTTCCTCTTTAGACTCACACAAAATGCAATGATGCCAAGTACAGGAAGATCACAGGCCAGTGGATGGAAAGTCTTGTGGCAGTGGAAGCACCTCAGCGCTCATGTGAGTCTCCATGTGGTTCTTCCAGCTCCAGGGTTCTGGCTTCATCCAGGGTCGTCATGTGGCTTGTCAGCAGGAAGACAAGCTGAGTGTCTGTGTGTACCTGGTCAGCTACTTATCTCCTTCACACTTGCAAATGAGGTCATCAAGCTGCGACCTGCCTGCCGGGCTAGACTCCACCCCTTCCTTCCCAAGTTGACAGGAAACAAAGTATCTGCCACAGAGCAGCTTCATGGTTTCAGAGCGTGGACCTTGCAGACTGCAGCCCATGACGCCACCATGGCTCTGGGTAAGCAGGCCAATGGTTATGATTCCTCACTAGGCGTTGGAGGAGAGACCCTGGGGCCACTGTGGTTAAGCAGCCAGCTGCTCGCTCTGCTGGCAGCAAGGTTGCCCCTTTGAACTCCGGGAGAGAAGCCCAGAAATCTACTTGTGTGTGCACCATCATCTAAAAAATCCTAGGCAGGCAAGAGGGAGGGGCGGAGTTGCTGTGAGCTGTGGAAACGGATGGTGCTGATGGCTTTCTCGTATGATAAACACACGGTCATGCATGTGACCAAATTGAAAGGGAAAAACAGTGACAGGGCAAATGTTTGATTCTCTATACACTCTGAGACTGACCTCAGTAAGATAAATAATCAAACGGATGCTTAAGACGGGTACCTTTGTTATATCTAAATTATGCTTCCATAAAGTTGTTGCTTTTGCATGCTAGAAGCAGCTATGTTTTAAAAAGTGTTCTGAGGATGGGGTGGGTGGTGAAGTTCAGCTTGCCCCCATCAGCTTTCTAGAACATTCTGAAGGGAAGGAAAGTCAGCCAGGGAGGGGGAACAAGAAGAGTAAAGTACACTCATTGCACTGCTAGAGAATCCATTCTGAGTGACTCCAAAGGAGAGAGGAGAACTTCTCTTTGGGCTTTCTAGCCTATAAATCTTTATGGGAGCAGAAAGTCTCATCTTCCTCCCTCCGGAGAGCCTGAGGAGTTCAACTGATGACCTTGCGGTTCACAGACCAATACATGACCCACTGTGCCACCAGGGATGTCCAGAGTAGAGGAGAGAATTCACACAGCGAATTAAAAACAAGCAAAAGACGATTGCTGCAGAGTAACATTGAGAAATGGGCAGAGAAATGGGCTTTACTCACCTTCCCAGTATTGTTAAGCAGCAATAAAGTGCTTTGAAAAATGCACTGATGATAAAATAGTCCCCTTTTCAAGGCTGTTCCCTCAGCCTTTTGTCTAATGGATTTTCAGGAGGTTGCATGGTTGTGTGTAAGTCCTTGACCCACAGGGTTTAATTATCCTTATCGGCTGACGAAATTGTATCATGAGCACTGCCGTGCTTGAAAAGAAACGTGGTCCTTTTTGTGAAACTGAGAATTCCCTGCCTTTCCTCTTGACTCCTGATTAAGAGCAGGCCTGTGCCTTCTCCCACGACAGGAGCCTAACAAGATGAATGACCATGAAACAGACATCGTGAGAGTCTATCAGACGTCCACACAGACACCTCTCACAGCAAACTCTTCCTAATTTATACAGGGAAGCCAGATTTTAGAAACAAGGCCAGACACATGAGCAGAGAGGCAGGAGACGGAGGTGGGGTAGTTTCTGGATATTGGGTACTTACGGGCAGCCCAGAATCTACAGGAAGAGGCAAGCATAATGCTGATGCTCTAAATTGGATCACTTTTAAAACCAAGGATATTTACTATCCCTTGGTGCCTGAACAGTCTATCGTGGTAAGTCAACTCTTGAAAACTTGAGGCTCCAGGCCTAAAACAGGTCTGTACATGTCTTATTTATCCTGAGTAATGTTAAATTTATGTGTGTATGTGTGTGCTGAAAAAAAGTGTACAATGCTGTTAAATTGTGTGTCCTTTCTAGCTCATCCATCCAAGTTATTTCCTTCACCGTCTTGAAGCTTTTTTACCATTCTGATATACATATGTGTGTCTATATGTGTGTGTGCATATATGTATACACACATATATGTGCCACACACACACACACACACACACATAATATCAACAACTAGATAATATAAATTATTCTTCTCCAGAGAAATAAAGCAAAATATTGCCCCATGGGCAGACTCACTTTGCATCTTTGGAAGTTTGTTTCACAATTATAGCCCCTCTGTCTATGTTTCTGAGCTTTTCCATTGTTCTTTGGACAGCAACACCTTATGGCCCCTCATAATTCAGGGGATAAAAGGAACTATCTGATGCCTGGTTTGATCCTTCAGGAAGGTACTCTTTGGTTAAAAGGAAACGCAAACAAAACTGCATTCCAAGAGCTTGTTTCCTTGGAAGATTCCTGACTCTGGCAACAGCATCCCAGGAAGCTAGGAAGTATCTCTGAAACCAAGAGCAGCTGGGTCTTGATACAGAAAACAGCAAGCAGTGACAAGGGCCAAGCGACGCCTTTTACCACACCCTTTGGATAGTGTGTTCCCACCTCACCAGGCCATGCAGAGACCAAAGCACACAGAGTGTGCCCAACCGTAACCTTGTGGGAGCTCAGTGAGGGAGCTCTGGGGACGCAGAGGTTTAGTTCTCAGCTACTAA
>PVJH01002751.1:23648-99993 GCA_004026705.1 Nesogale talazaci
GTTAACCAGCTCTACAGGCTCCAGGGTTTCTGAGAGACAACATCCAGCGTCAACATTCTGAATTTTTACAATGTTTGCTCTCAAGCAGATCGAGTGAAGGGACTGCTGTAGTGGATAACCCGTTGCCAACTTGGGTTCTTGCAGGGCGTCCTTTCTGGTTTGCTTGTTTTCATAATTTCCTGGTGTCTAACTCCCAGTCTCCATCCTCACCTTGGGTGATTGCTATATATATATATATATATATATATATATATACACACACACACACACACACACTCATACATATATATGGCACATCTTTTTATTTGAACGTCGTCTTGCAAAATGGTGATCTCTGTGGCACCTATGGGTTGTTTTTTTTGTGGGTGATTAAAGTTGTTACTTTTTATAAAAAAATCATTTTATTGGGGCTCATACAACTCTTACCACACTCCATACGTACATTCATGTGTCAAGCACATTCGTACATTTGTTGCCCTCATCATTCTCAAAATATTTGCTTTCTGCTTAAGCCCTTGGTATCAGCTCCTCATTTCCCCCCTTTTTCTCTGCCCCCCCCAAGGATTATCATGAATCCTTGATAATTTATAAATTACTATTTTGTCATAGCCGATACTGTCAATATCTTTCTACCTGAACTTAGATATATGTGAATTTGCACGAGGTATACTAATTATGCTCATAGCACTCCATGAGTATTTGCATATGTATACACCCAATAATCACTACTCAGGTAGAGAGTAGTTAGGATGCTCGTAAAACTCCTTTCTGACCTTTCTCAGGCAATACTGCAGCCACCACCCTGCCCCCTCTCTTCAAGAGGTAGAGATCAATTAAAATATTGCCCACATAATCACTTATCAATATGATGAAGGCTTGAATTTTTTATTCAGTTCTTTCAACTTGCGATCTGCTAAGTCTATGCTCTGTTTTTGTCTTTCTCACTCCATGCCTTTGCACATTTCACTGTCATACTTTGTTATCACTAGTTGCCCTTTGATGTTGTCTATCTAGCTCTTCTACTTCATAATTCCTAGCCATGATTCTAGCTTCTCTTCCTCAAAACCCGCTTGACCAGGTTATGTGCACTGGAATTTATATACACTCGTGCATATAATTCTGAGAAACTCTTGAACACATCATCCAGCATGCTCCTTTCTGCTTCTTTCGCTCAGCCTTATGCCCCTGAGATTCTTCTAACAGTGCTCACAGAATGGCAAGACTACATCCAGCCAAAGATGCAGTCTTTCAAGAACCAGCTCTTTCCTGGCAACACAGGGGGTTACACAAGCTTTGGACAGCTAATCGCAGGGTCAGCAGTTCAAAACCCCGTGGCACTCTGTGGACTTTCTACTCCTGTAAAGAATTATAGTCTAGGAAACTCCCAGGAGCCATTTACCCTAGAGGGTGTCTGTGAGTCAGCTTCAGCTCTATGGTAGTAAGAGTGCTGCTATAACAGAAAGATCGCACAAAGGTGGCTTCAATAAATAGATATTTATTTTCTCATAGTTGAGTCAAATTCAGAGCTCTGGCTCTCAGGGAAGGTTCTCTCTCTCTCTCTCTCTCTCTCTCTCTTTCTCTTTCTGCTGGTTCTGGAGGAGTTTCTGTCTTCTCAGCTTCTACCTTCTTGGTTCTTTGGAAAACTCCACCAGTGTTGGCATCTATCATATCCCATCTCCCTCCATGCTCGTTCCCAGGTCTAATCTCTTTTTTTTTTGGGGGGGGGCAATCACTGCCCTCTGGTGGTGGGAGTAGGAGGCCCAGTCTTTGCTCCTGTGGAGCTGCTGGTGGAATTGAACCTCCATCCCAGTGGGCTGCAGTCCCTCGCACAACCACTACACCACCGGGGCTCAGCCCGGTCTAATCTCTTTTTATAGCTGAAAAAAGACTTGAGACAGACTCTCCACTAATCCTGCCACATTAGCATGAAAAATACAACCCACTTCTTAAGGAAATTATACACATAAGCATAGAGGTTAGGGGAAAGCCTAATTTTTTGCAGTTTCAGCTTTCAGAGATCTCATTGTACCTTGCTGAAATGAGAATACAAACCATCTGCATTCTTGCGATTTAATGTCTATATGAACATGACGAGAGGTGTAGTGGTTACAAGTTGGGCTGTTAACTGCAAGGTCAGCTGTTCAAAACCACCAGCCTCTCCTCAGGGTCTAGTCCCATAAAGAGTTATAGTCGTAGAAATTCACAGGGGGAATTCTACCCTGTCTTATAGGGTCACTGTGAGTTGACATCAACTCCATGGCAGGGAGGGAGGCAGGGAGGAACCCACAGACATCAGCAACATAATTTTACTATTCCAGGAAACTTTTATCCAGTAAGATAAAAGTTTTTAATAACTTTATTATTCACTCCAAGAAATTTTTGAAAGAAACTTCAATAGAAAGCATTGAACCATAATTTTATGCCCCAAATCCCTCTGAATCTTGCTATGCCCACCAATCTTTGTTAGTGTATCATTATCCTTACCCAATCATATCCAAGCCCTAGTTCCTTTTATTGAAACACCTGCTTTAAAGCAGACTTCAAATCTCAACATATACCCTGACTTTGACCTTCCCAATCTGAGATGCTACCAAGACAATGTCAGCATAGTTTTGGATCAACTTTGTGTTGTCAGTAGTTGATGTGGTGATATTTGGGGGAGCCAGAATTCATAAGGGTCCTATTTTCCATTTTTGATTTGTATGAATATTCCTATATATGTTTTGTAATGACTAAAGTAACTCATTGTTCTCCTGTAGATAGCCATCAGTGAGATTGTGTGCTTGTGTTTTAGCTTTACCTAAATGATATTGTTAAGTATCTCATGAACACGTGGAGGTTTTACATAAAATTTAAACTTTTCAGCTAAATTGAAAGCTTCTAAAACTGAGACTTGGTGATACCATACCAGTATTGTTTAATGGTCATTGTTGCCTAAGTGAATATGAGTTTTCCACTCCATCCATCCATTCATCCATTATCCATTTATCCATCATCCATTCACTTTCCTTGGTAAGTCACCTATCTGTTCCATTGGGAATTATAGGTTTGTGAAGGATAGATAACTCTTTAAACTCTTACTAAGTATGGGATGAAGACAATTATATACTCCAAAATATGAAGCAAACTATTTACCTGCATTTGGTGTGGAAGTTAACTATACTTCCTGAAGCTCCCAGTTATCTGAGGCCTTTGTGTGTCTCAAAATAAAGCTGACTCCCCTGCTGTTAGGAGGATGGTTCCCTTCCTTTGAAGCCTGTAGGTGGATTCACATGCTGTTGTTAATGATCTCTAGCCTAACCTGTTTAGCCACATCCAGGAGTCTGGGGTCTGGTCTTGTCACATGGGACCCCAAGATACCTCCCTTTCCTATAATGTGTGCATATGGCACAACTCCTTCCTATGACGTATGTCCTTGCCTGTAATTAGGGGCCTGGCATGGCTCCAGAGGGTATATAAGGATTGGACATAGGACATGCCTCTCCTGCCCCTCAGTGCCAGACACTCTCAGTCGCTCTCCCTCATGTAACCCCTTCTCCCTTGAACTGTCTCCATGTGGACAACCCCATCGGCGGAAGTGAATATGCTACTATCAAGTGATATATGTCTGACTCTTGTGATCTCTCTCTCTCTCTCTCTCTCTCTCTCTCTCTCTCTCTCTCTCTCTCATGCTGTCGATAACTTTACTATAATAATAAATAATTATCGCTATACAACTCTGCCTATTGAACCCGCCATGTATGTATCAGAAGCTGGCTTCTTCTGATAACTAAGTCCACTGAACGATAGGTAACCAAGAGCAGATGTTTCTTCAGAGTAGAACCTGAAGATTGGAGCCTGCTTGCCACTCTGAGAGGCAGCCAGGAGAGAGAGGAAAGATGGCTTAGGACATCATGCTCACTTGTTCAATTTAACCCAGACAGCATTTGTGCTCAGTCCTTATTTTTTTTAAAGACTTAAAATGAATCTCTCTTATTAATTACCATAATAAGTAAAATTGATGAGAGAGTGAGAGAGAGAGAGAGAGAGAGAGAGAGAGAGAGAGAGAGAGAGTTAGTTTGGGGTATTAGAGATGCAAGAAAGAATTAAAACAGGGCTGAGCCCCGGTGACGTAAGTGGTTGATTGCGTGACTGCAGCCCGCGGACTTGGCGGTTCAAATCCAGCGGTAGCTCTCAGGAGCTCCCACGACCACCAGAGGGGAGTGATGCCCCCAAAAAAATAAAAAGAAAAAAGAATTAAGACAACCTCCTCTTCACTGCCCCTGATGAATTTAAAGAATTTCATCTTATTCAGAGCCCTTTTACTAAAGTCAATGAGGGCTGACATAATGTCTTTATTGTTTTGGTAGATTAAGAACTGAGAACAGGAAAAATGCATTTCCACATAAGTCATGGAGGTTCATTAACCCCAAGAGCCAGGCAAGACTCATTGCTAATTGATGAAACAGTGCCTTCCTGAATGTGTGTTTTGTTTCCATGCCAAAAAGAGAATGGGTGCACTTGGGAGGTGAGCTTGTGCTGGTGCACTAGGCTCATTAACAAATGGAAGTGGCCCATCTGTGGCTCCTATAGGAATTGGAGACAGGAAACCACTCCTTCCCATCACCGTATCCTCCAGGGAGGAGGAACTTAAATTTTCACCCTCCTTCTTTATAAACCCATGCTTTCATTATTCAAGTCTTCTGCAAATGAAATTTACCTCTAGCTTTTTGATCTTCAGTTGATTAAGTGGTCAGTGAAGAAAAAAAAAACCAGAGAGATGAGCTGTCCCCTCCTCAGCTATGGCATATGACAAAATAATAGACCGTGCTAATTCTAGAGAAAGCATACATCTAGGGTGCATTTGTATTGCTTAGTAGTCAAGTACATCACACTTAGTCTTGGAGTCCTTTATTTCCTCATGGAATCCAGGATTACTAGACTTCAACAGGGTAAAGCCCATTCCATGGAATTCTTGATTTCAGTAGAAGGTCCTCTGAAGGTTAGCCGAGCAGTGTATCTTGTCTAGTTCTCCCTCCTCTTCTCTTCGTGAGTCTCATTGTACCTGGCTTCTTTGAGGCATTTGCTTTTTCCGGAATCAAAATGACCTTTCTCTATACTTGCATAAAGACCAACTTCCCAGAATCAACCTAATGTTCAAATTCAGTCTTGATGATTTTAAACACAACTATGGCATCATGTACATTTGAAAACAATGGCATACCATATAAGCCAGTTTCCTTCCCCACATTAGTCATCCGTTCCAACGAAACAAAACCACCGTTGCCATAGAGTCTACTCCGATACATCGTGACCTGTTAGCTCCAGTAGATAAAATCAAGTGAGACTTTAACCTATGAGTTTGTGAGAAATGTTAAGGATATAAAACACATTTAGGAGACATTAGAAAGGCTTCATAAGAGAATTAGGCTTAATTCTCTCCATTTTCTGTGTCATAACTTGTAGCTTCTGCCCTCAAGACTCATCAGTTTCAGTTGGAAAAGGTATTTCTAGAGGTCATTACCACTCTTAAACATTTACATTGCCTTCTACCATTTAATAAATCCCTCTAACCCCGTCTGTGCAATCAATCTATCAACCCAAGTGTACAAAAGCTACATGAGATAGCTCCCAGGTTCAGCAACCTCATGAAAGTCAGGGGGCATGGTGCTACCATTGATCTCTTCCCCAACTAACTGTGTGACCTTGTGAGAGTCACAGTTCCTCAGAACCTCTTTTCACGATTGGTAAAGTTAAAGGGGTCCAGAGAGTCAACTTCCTTTCAGAGCTGACCTTCTATGCTCACATTAATCTTTGATCCCACAAGGCACAGAGTAACCAAATCAAACTGTCCACAAGAACGAGGCCAGATAAATGAGTGGTTAAATGTGGTAAATGTGGTAGCCAAGACAGCAGTGGTAGAGTCTGAGGAGGAAGGATTTTTAGTCACAACTCCCAGAACCTGTGTACACTCCATATTCTCAGATGCAGACAAGTAACATTGCATAATCTTTTTTTAAAAAAAAAATTTTTTTAAGGCATCACTGCCCTCTGGAAGGAGTGGGAGGCCCAGCCTTGCTGCTGCTGGATTTGAACCACCAAGCCAGTCGGCTGCAGTCCCACACTCAGCCACTACGCTACCAGGGCTCAGTCATTGCATAATCTTGTATAAAAAATGAAGTGGACACAGTCTCCAGATAAGACATCTGACACCATGTTCCAACCACAGTCCTAAGACCAAGTCTTCCTTTATAGAAAGTCTGGAACTGCAGTTGACCAAGGCTAAGTATCAGCAATGTTGGGTACTGCATACTGGATTACTTAATGTGGTTCTTCAAGTTACAGTCTTTGTAACTCCCACACAATGAGGTGGGTAGAAGTATGTAAATCAAGTGACTGAAACCCACGCAGGGGTTTGGACAAGTTTTTTTAAAAAATCATTTTATTGGAGGCTTATACAACTCTTATCACAATCCATACATCCATCCATTGTATGTCAAGCACATTTGTACATTGGTTGCCCTCATCATTCTCGAAACATTTGCTTTCTACTTAAGCCCTTGGTATCAGCTCTTCATTTTTCCCTCTCTCCTGCACCCCCTCCCTCATGAATCCTAAATGAATTATGAATTATAAATGTATAATTTATAAATTATTATGATTTTGTCATATCTTACACTGTCCAATGTCTCCCTTCACCCACTTCCCTGTTGTCCTTCCTCTAGGGCTAATGCAAATAAGGTGCATGAATCCCTTGTGGTTGTGGGATCATGCAAATAAGGCTTAAAGGGAGTCATGAGAACAAAGAGAGAGACTGCAACCTAAAGAGACAGTAGCACATCAGCAGGAAGAAGGACAGATGTCTAGAATCAGACACCTACCACAAGATGCCTCTGGTGGCATTTGCCAGCCCATAGACCACAGGATTGTAATGCTTCCCAGAGAAAGGCCCCAGGAGGACCAGGTGGCCAAGGATGAGAAGTTTTCTTAATAGAAGACTGCATCTTGAATTTTCCCTCTTACTTCCAAGACCATCTGGATCCCAAGTTGTACTCAGTTCCTTCCCCCCAAAAACCACTTAACTATAAGTATAGTTCATCAGTGACTCCAAAAGAAAGCCTGTATTTAATAGTGGGAGAACAGCATGTGAGAAATCACAAACAGAGCGCATCAGATGAGAAAAGATGGAGAAATGGCAGAATGTGTGTGGAAGAACACAAGGAAGGTGATACTCAGAAGAGTTGGGGAAAATGGCAGACGATGATGGGCTTCTTAAGGATGGTGGAGAGAGGACCTTTGGATGAAGACATTGCCTCAAAGACGACTAATGGAAACCACCAAAAGGACAGTTAGGACTATGGCTAAGTGGGTCAGGTTTTGAAAAATACTCTCTCTCTCTTTTTACTTATTGGTCATTATTTTCCCCAACAGTTTTATCAACACATCTTACAGTTGGTATCATGCAGTTGAATACATCCATTGTTCAATCATATCAAAAATTATACAGTCACCATCACATCAGTCTTAGAGCTTCACCCCCTCAACCCACCTTCACTCCTTACCATGTGTGGCAGTCGCAAAATCTGGTGTCAATTTGAGGAGTAAGAGTGTAGGAGTGGAGTTTAGCCTGTCAAATCTGGAGATAGCCAATGAGACTTCTGTGTGGACATGGCTTTCTCCTGAGAATTCTGGGAAATCCAGCTGTATTTCTACCTTGGAAGTGAGAGACTCACCATTCAGTCCCTTAGAGATGCTCTACTGACAAGACACAAGGCTGACTCCCTATGAGACATCTCAGAGGAGAAGCCACATGGGCTTACCCTGATGGAACCAGACTTCTGAAGATGGAAAAGTCACGTAGAGACTCCTGCCAGTGCTGAGAAGCTTGAGAAGTCAGAGAGAGGCCCCTGCCAGTGCTGAAATGCTTCTACCACTACTGGATACCCAAGACTCTGCACCCACTGGCCTGTGATTGTCCTGGTGTCATTGCATGTACTTCATGAGTCTGAAGAGGACTTATGGATTGGTATCGGCCCATCAGACATATGGGCTAATGTTGGGCTTATGACCTTGAACTGGACTGAACTGGGACATTTTCTCAATGTTCAATTGCTCTTGTATGTAAACCTCCCCCTTATATGCATATGCATGCTTATGAATTTTGTTTCTCTAGTCTACCTGGACTAACACACCATGGTTATTGCCTTTAAATATATTGTTCAATCACGATCAGTTCTATTGCTCCTGCCTCCCTCCTACCTTCATTTTCTACTCCCCAAATCCCCTTTCCCACTCCCCAAATCGCCCATCCCCCACCCCTGCTTTCCCTATAACACTTTGTATCAGTCATTATCATTATTCCTTCACTCCACTTATGCTTGGCTCGGAAACCCAATAGAAAACACTGAAAAACAAATTGCACTAAGGTGGCAAGAATAAGATCATATAGACAAAAATACAAATATTTTATGAGCGAGACAAGTTCCCTCTGCACATTCAAAAAGCCAGAGAAGAAACTTCTGTCATGGGACAACTAAGAGATACTTGCACTGAATCTAGAGATAATGAATCTCTAGAACAGATTCAGGTCATGTCTAAAGGGAGATGACTGGCCAAGTATCAAGTTCGATCCAGCATCATCAAAGTTACCATGGTCTCTGCCTGATAGTAAGTCTATTCGGAACTCTGAACTTTGGCTAGAGCGGGTCTGCCAGTGGCTCGGTCTGACTAGATACTCTCAAGATGGGTTTTCGGACTCCCCCCAATCCTGCAGAGCCCTCCCCAAGTTGAGGATTCATGACTTTAGCTCCGACACTCTTCCCTTCACCACATTGGAACTTTGCAATTGTCATCTTTGGATCACACAAGCTGGTGTGATGTTTGGACTAAGTTGACTCCTCACTTAAATGGCCACAATTCCTTAAGACCCCAGACACTACAAGTGGTAGTCGAACACCATCTACTTGCTTAGCCACACTTACGATAGCACCTTCTCTTCAGTGATCCTTTCATGAAGGTGAGTATCGAGCAGGGCCATGCTGTAAGAGCTAACTGTTCATAAATTGGAGCTAGGATGTAGGTGAGCCCAGAACTCATTCCTGGATGTATGCTTCTTTTTTTAATTTGCTGTTACTTGAGAAGTAATACTTATCTTCTCTGTTTTTGTTGTCAAGAAGGTGCACAACAAAGAATACACCATTTCCAACTTCTGCATGCACAGTTACATGATAGAGGTTACATGCCTTAAGGTAGGCAGTCACTTTCACCCCCTTTTCTGAGCTGTTCCTTCCCCAGTAAGATAAACTCATTGTCCTCTAAGGTTTCTCTCTCGTCTTTAGAGTTGCTGCTGTCACTTGGACACCATAAAGCATTGTCCTTTAATGAAAAAAATGCTCAAGGCAGACTTTCTTTAGTAGTTTAGCATAAACTATTTTTTGATTTTTGTGACATCACTGCCCTGGTGGGAGTAGAAAGCCCAGCCTTGCTCCTGGAGAGCTGCTGCTGGATTTGAACCGTCAACCCTGTGGGCTGTAGTCCCGCACACAACCACTATGCCACCAGGGCTCAGCCAATTATTTCTTGATTTTTAACAAGAACACCCATTTGGGGATGTTCATCAAGCTTCTTCCAGAAAGTCTAGAACCCATGAAAATTTGAGATTCTGTTTGGTTTTATTTTCGTTTTCCCCCTGTGACCAAAGAGTTCTATCGAATCTTTGATCAAACTAGTCAATAATGGCAACCCAGATATGATGAGGTCGATTTGGATAGTGATGAAGACCACAATCTATATAGACTCACTAAGCACACAGGAAATCAACACAGTCCTCAAACAGAGCTGTTCTGTCAGCCCTGGGAGAGGCAGGCAGCTAACAAAAATGGCCAGAGAGTCAACAGACCAAGTCGGGGTAATACATTCCAGGCACCAGGCAAATATAAATAGTCAAGAGTAGTGAAATAGTAAAGAATCAGTGCTTAACAAGGTAGGACCATGTTAAGAGCTAGGGAGCGACAACATGAAGCTCCAACATGGAGTTCCAGAGCATTGGCGTTGGGTAGGGAGTGCGGAGGAGAAGATGTTGGGATATAGATCCAAGTGTGGGAAATGAGACGGACGGTGAAGTCAATCAAGGTCTGAGCAGTAGGCCTGACAGGGTGCTGTGGTGACCTTGTCAGTTCCTACTTGTCGTTCAGTTTGATTCTAGGACCTGATGCCAGCTATGAGACTCGGGAGCGCAGTGGTTAAACTTACAGACTCCTAGAGCTGGTCCTCCTGGGTTCAAATCCTGACTCTGTCACGTGCTAGCTTCTTGCCTTCAGACAAGTGCACTTTATGTTTCTGGCTTTAGTGTGTAAAATAGGGATACAAAAGAGTATCTTTTATAGAGGTGTTAGGAATATTGAGTTAATATCCTCAAACTAGTGACGAGAGTGATTCATATTGGTAAACATGATATAAATGTGGCTGTTACTTAGGTGAAGGATGGAATCGGCATAGGGGGACAGGGAAGTGGAGGGGGCTGTGTGTGTCAGGCAGAGCATCACACACATGGAGCTGGGAAAAAATGTTGAAGCGCAGGATGAAAATCCAGATAGGATCTAGCTGAGGGCTGTTAGGCTGCTTCCAAACGGGCCTGCGCACACTTGTGATGAAAAACCACTGTCTGAATTTGATAGTTTCATTTTTCTCAGTTGCCCTGGAACCTCACTATACTGAACGAATACATCCCTAACTTTGCAAGTCTTCAAAGGTCAGGAACTTGGCAACAGGTCGGCACTTTGTCAGCACTTGCTCTTTATTTGGTCTCTGCAAACACAAAGCAACTCAATCCTATTAATACCACGAGTCCTACAAGCCAGGACATTGTCTGTAACCTGTCTGGAGGCCAGAAGTCTCCTACCTGGAATTGGATAGGCCTTCCCAATGGGGATGGAGTGAAATTGTGATTTAAATCATGCCTGTCTTTTTCAAACAGTGGAGATAACTTTTATTATACCAAAATGAATTTTGAGATATAAAAAGCATTCAAGAAATAATTATTACTCTATATGTGCATAAATAAGCTACAAAAACTTCAGATCACAAGCTTTTATTTAGCAGAAGCAAAAGGAAGGCTTTAGATTTATGAGACGACTGGTCGAAGAAATAGAGAGTGATGACTGTGACATTCTTAACATCTGAGAATCACGGGACATGGTAGGGTTACACACAGGATCAGGACTCGACACTCACCCAACACTGATTTGGAAGTTCGTGGCATGTGACAAACTATTCTAATTAAATTTACACCCCACATAGACCTATCTCAAATGCTACCATCAAAAATTCTTTGAAGGAGAATTAGTTAATGGTTCTATTTTTCTATTCTATATAACATTGCAACCACAAACCATGCATAAAGTCGAATTAAAATATTAATTTTCCAAGAGCTCAGGGACTTGCCAGTTTTATTCTCCTAGATACTTAGTGCCTCCTAAAAATGAGCTGTGATTGCCAAGAGGGTTTCAGTAGACTTCTCCTAAAACCTTTTATTTTCTTTCCAGGCAATCAAGGTTGTGCCTGATGCTGGAGTGGCAGAAGTTAAATGAGAAGTAGCAAACTCATTTGCTGAGACCATTTCCCCGAGCATGAAAGATAATGACAGTGAAAGCCTGGCATGGGGAAAGGGGTTCAGAGACTATCTAAAAACCAATCTGTGCACTTGCTGAGAATCATAGGATACAATATGATGTGAAGATGCATCAGTCATCCATGATCTTCAGTAAACAAACATTTCTGAAGAACTTACTATACTGAGAGCCTGCACAATATTGGATGTGCTCAGAGAGTCCACATCAAAAAAGTCGTAACAACAACAAAGCTCACATGGATGAAGCACACCAGCCTATGTGACCAAGAGGTGTCAAAGGGATCAGGTATCAAGCACCAAAGAACTAAATATTATATTATTGTAAATGAGTGGGTGTATGGGTTGAGGACCCAAAGCCCATCTGTAGGTTACAGACTTCCCGTTACAGAGGGGTCACAGGAGGGACAAAAACCAGTTAGGGTGCAGGGTAGCAATGATGAAGCATACAGCTTTCTTCTAGTTCTTCAATGCTTCCTCCTCCCCACTATCATGATCCCAATTCTACCTTACAAATCCAGCTAGACCAGAGGATGTACACTGGTACGGATAGGAGCCAGAAACATAGGGAATCCTGGATAGATGATCCCTTCAGGAGCAGAGGTGAGAGTGGCAATCCTGGAAGGGTGAAGGGAAGATGGAGCAGAAAGGGGGGACCAAATATAAGGGATCTATATATAACCTCTTCCCTGGGGTATGGACAATGGGGTAAGTAAGTGAAGGAGATATCGGACAGTGTAAGATAGGACAAAGTAATAACAATTGATAAATTATCAAAGGTTCACGAGGTGAGGGGGAACAGCAAGGGAGAAGGAAAAAATGAGGAGCTTAAATAGAAAGCAAATGTTTTGAGAATGATGAGGGCAACGGATGCATAAATGTGCTTGACACACAATGGACTCATATATGGAGTGTAATAAGAGTTGTTTGTGCCCCCAATAAAATGATTTTTTTCATAACTCCTATTCCTGAGAATATTTGCCACCTCTAGGAGAGAGGGGGAAGTGAGAAATACAAAGGTACCTGAAAATGAGGCAAAAGATCAGAAATTGTCACTACCATGAATCCATACCAACTTCTTTGGTTCCAATAAGAGAAAATCACCTTGATTAGAAGATTTGGACTCGTGTATCTGGAAAGTCTAGTGGTCCAATGAGTTATCATTGGTTTGACTGGTCAGGTCTGTAATGCTAATAAGGTTCATCTTCTGGTCCTTCTTCCACCCCCTTCCTCCTTCCCTTAAGCTATTACCCTCACCACCTTTAAATGGCTGCACATCTTAGCATCACACCGACCATTCTGAAGACAGAAAACATATTTTCCAAAGAGTTGATCAAGAGTCCTGAAACTCGCTCTGACTTCATATCTGAACCCACATGACCACCCAATCTCTTCATTATTGTATGAGGCATTGAAGTCCACTCATGTGAGCTTCCCTCTTAAAATGTCCAGGGTACAGGGACATTATATATGCAATATAACAGTGGTTCTCAACCTTCCTAATGCCACGACCCTGAAATACAGGTCCTCATGTTGTGGTGACCCCCCCCCCCATAAAATTATTTTTGTTGCTACTTCATAGCTGTAATTTTGCTATTGCTATCAATTGGGTGACCCCTGTGAAAGGGTGGTTTGACTGCCAAAGGAGTTGTGAACCACAGGTTGAGAACCGCTGCAATACATCTTACTACTTACTTACTACTATTAAGGAGGAAAGAGAAGTAGACATATCGTATAGGCAACTGATGCCCACCCTTGGGATTCTGTAATCCCTCCTGAAATTGGTTCTTAGATTTCACAGGGTCAATGGTAGCCATTTCGTTTAGCCTAACTTGCTTGCTATAATTTAAGGTAGTTATTTTTCTTCTTTCCAGGATGGAGCTACAAAGCCATGAACTCTGTGCTTCCTCATAACACCCATGCCTGTATTTTTTTGTTTTGGGGTGTTTTTTTTTTGGGGGGGGTATCACTGCCCTATGGTGGTGGGAGTAGGAAGCCCAGCCTTGCTGCTGGATTTGAACCTCCAACCCTGTGAGCCGCAGTCCCACGCACAACCACTACGCCACTGGGGCTCAGCCCTGTATTTGAAGAGACTATTAGTGCCTCTCCCTCTGCTTATTCAATCTGTATACTAAGAAAAATAATCCAAGCAGCTGGACTATGTGAAAAGAAAGTGCATCAGGATTGGAGAAGGGCTTCTTAACGACCTGCAGCATGCAGCTCACACAACCTTGCCTGCTGAAAGCACAGAGGACTTGGAACATTTGCATGTAAAACTCTAAGACTGCTGCCTTCAGTATGGAATATAATTCAATGTCCGCAAAGCTCAAATCCTCACAACTGAACCAACAGATAACACCAAGATAAGTGAAGGAAAGATTGACGTTGTCAAGGATTTCATTTTACTTGTTTCCACAGTGAATAAGCATGGAAGCAGCTATCAAGAAATCAAAGGATATAAGGCAAATTGGCTGTACAAGCGCTCTTTACTGTGTTGAAGAGCATAGTATTTTTCTTTTTAAAATTTAACAATTTTTAAAGTCTTATTGGTATATAATTCATGTACCCTACATTTCAAGGATTCAAACATGTTTAAAAGAGCTGTGCAATAATCACCAGAATCCATTTTTGAACTTCTTTTCTTTCTTGAATTCATTAGTATTAGCTCCCCAATTCCTTTTCACTCTCCCCTTCCATAACCCTTAGGGACTATTAATCTAATTACTGTCTCTATAAATTTGTTGTTGTTGTTGTTGTTGTTGTTGTTAGCATCACTGCCTCCTGGTAGGAGTAGGAGGTCCAGCCTTGCTCCTGGAGAGGTGCTGCTGGATTTGAACCACCAAGCCTGTGGGCCGCAGTCCCCTGCACAGCCACTACACCACCAGGGTTCAGCCCCTGTCTCTATAAATTACCTATCCTGGATTTCATATAGAAATAAGGAGCTGATACCAAGGACTCAAGTTGGAAGAAAACATTTTGAAAATGTTAATGGCAACAAATATATAAATGTGCTTGACACAATGGGTGGATGGATGGATGGATGGATGGATGGATGGATGGATGGATAGATTGTGGTAAAAACTGTATGAACCACCCCCCAATAAAATGATTAAGAAGAGAGAGAAATTTCTCAATTTTCTTCACTCTTTCAAAGTTTCACTCTTTCACTCTTGTTCAAATTAAGCATCAGGAGTACCAACTGTTTTCTATAAAAACCAAATCTGTTGCCATTTGACAGTTCCAACTCCCAACAAGACTATGGGATGGGGAAGGCCTGCCTCCTGGGTTTGTAAGGCTGCAACATGATAATAAATGGAGATGAGACTGCCGTTGTCAAGGGTTCCATTTTGCATACGTGCATAGTCAGCACTCATGGATGCTCCTATGGTTGGGTTTCTGTTGGCACAGTTTAAGAAACAAAGGCAGACACTGGATGCAAATAAAGTGGAGAGATTGACTTCAGTTGATCAAGCAAGGAGTCAGCTGGAACTAGAGCAGAAGTGGGGGGTGTCCAGCCTCCGGGCCATAGGCTGTTGTTGTACAGCTAACATCATACGCCTCACTAAAGAAAAGCAATTCCAGCCATCACACTAGAGGCGAATTAATGAGATGTTTGACCAGTATGACCCTCAAATGTTGTTATAAATATCCATCTGGCCCTCGGCAGAAAAAAGGTTCTCCATCCCTGAACTAGATTCATCAAGACAAATCCCTCCAAAAGGGGTCATTACAAGATCATACCTGTACACCAGGGAATAAATTGAGGGGATAATGAATATGTAACCATTTCTAAGGAATGGTCATGACTATACATTGGGGCAGGTTAAGACTCTTGGCTTCTAAATGTTGTCTGAATTGGTCTATTGACATCTTCCTGATGATTTTTTTATTTTTGTTCCTTGACCAAAGTTAATTGTTGTTTGGGAACAACTGCAGCTTGTGACTGCCCTTCTCTGTATTATAACTCAAACTTGCTTCTCTCAATGGGATACTCTCCCAGGAAGAAAGGACTCAATAGATACAGGTTAATTACATATGCTATGAGGTTTATGTTTCAAGATCCTGAAGCAATATCTTAGGAGCAGATTCCATGGGCAGAGTGTGAAATGTACAGCCTTACACTGGACTAAGTAAGTTGGGGATAGTCTCAGGCAATAGTCAAGAAAACAAGTGACCTGCTGTGTTGGGCAAAGCTGCTGCAAAAGATTTCTTTAGAGTGTTCAAGAGAACAGATGTCACTTTGAGGACTGAAGTGAACCTAACCCAAACAATGGCATTTTTCTAATCACCTCGTAAGTGTGTGAAAGCTGGACAATGAGTAAGGAAGGCCAACGAAGAATGGATGGCATTATGCTATTGGCAATGAGTGTTGACTGTATTATGGACTTCCAGAAGAATGAACTCCTCTTTCTTGGAAGAAGTACAGCCAACATGCTCCTTAGAAGCCAGCAGAGTGAAACTTCATCTCATATTTCAGACATGTTAGCAGGAGAGACTATGCTTAGAAAAAGACACCATGCTTGATAAAGTCAAGGGTCCGTGAAGGAAAAAAAAAAGAAAAAGGAAAACCCTCAACAAAATGGTTTGACCACAGTTGCAGAAATACTGGGCTCAGTCATAGCAAAGATTTCCAGAGTGGTGCAGCCTGGAAAATATTTCAATCTCGCACCCCTAGGAGCTCTGAGTTGGAAGGGACTCAATGGCAGGCACCTAACAACAATAGTTTGATTACTATCCTTTTCTATTCAGCAACATAATTGTACACTGCTGTAGAGCACCTTACGTCAGGATGATACAGTTTGGGTTAGGCTTCGTATGGTTCATATTGGTTACTTATGGTTAAGAAAACCCTTCAAATCAAAGTAAGGTATTTGTCTACTATCAATTTTTGCACTCAACAAGGGTGCTTCAGCATCACATATGCCTTGAACATGTCATGCACGGCTTGGACACGTAAGCGAACTTGTCAACAACCTGAGATTGACAAACTTCTCTGTCAGGAACAATGTGCAATGTTACCTTGTTGCAGATAACTTCTTTGAGGTGATGGGGTAGGACATAGCCCTGTGCTTGTCTATGTTAGTTGCACCCCAGGATGCCGCTCTGACGACAAACTTAGGATGTGGGCTACCCTGGACATGCCCCAAGAAGACTCTTCTTATGCAAGACCAGAGGAGCCGAGCCACATACGTATCCCGCTGGCCTTTGCTCTTCCAAGGAGAAGCAGAATGACCCTCCCACGTACTCTGACAACTGAGGCTATGTTGGAAGCATTATCAATATTTGCTCCCCTCAACCGGTAAAAGTAAAATGGCTATTGTTGAATTGGAAAACTAACAACAGACATAACTTTCTTTGAATTTAAGGTGTTTTTTACCCTCAAGACAAACCTTTTAAAAAAAAATCTTTCCCAAACTGCAAACACCTGCGTGAAGCTGCTCTATGCCATTGTTAGCTGCTCAATATGGACACTACCCACTCATAAAGTGACCAGACGTCCTGCTTTTTAACAGTTTAATAACATCCCGCGGCATTTTAAAATTAAAATGAATATATGACAGTACGATTTTTTGTGTTCTACGAACATTTTCGTTGCTCCATATAGACCAGATTTTTAATCAAGAGCCCCACCCCCACCTCCTGATTAATGGTGTCGTGCTTAAAATCTGGTCACTTGACTGTTGCATCACCCTCCCAGATAAATATTAACCATAAAGATTGTAGTCCAAACTACGATAGCCCACCAGGAGCCGCTCTGTAGCAATATAAATTTGTCTGATGTTGATATAAAGGGGAGTTGTGAGACCTTCGCCTCCTACATTAAAGCACAAAAAGCCTCTTGGTTGCAGGTGCCTAGAGGGCCTGATGATGTGCAGCCAGGCCTGGGATCACCAATCTCAGTTGCTCTCAATAAAAGGGTAAGCCACAGCCATCTAGGCGATTCTGACCCAGAGCAGAGTGACTTTGGGTTCCTAGGCTGTCATCTTGACAGAAAAACAGAAGGCCTCAACTTTCTTCTGTGTGCGGAGAGCAAGTTTGAACGGCTGACCTTGTGTGAGCGGCCCAATGCCTCACCCACAATGACACCTGGGCTCCTTATTTCAAGTCAGAGATGCTATGCCGAGTTTCCCAAGTAGCTAGTGGATTAGCCCTCCGATGCTTACCCAACAACACCATCTGTTCTCAATAAGGGGGAAGACAGGATTCAATCAATCTTATTAAGATTAGCCCATGATTGACCTTCTATAGTTCTCCCTTCTCTTCTATTTATAAACCCCATTGTGTCTACCTTGTTGGAGTTCTTTAATTTTTCTCTGGTGTCAAAATGGTCTCCCTATATGCGTATAGAATTGCATATGATTGTTCACAGTAAACCTTGTGTTCAAATCCCAGCGAGTTTTGATCACTTTTAACGCCAGCACCTGGACTTGCTAGATAAAGCTGAACAGCTGAAAAATCAAGTAAATAATGCATTGTTGTTTTGTTGTGGGTAAGTGCCACACAGTCAGCTTCAACTCACAATGGTCCTTTGTGCAGTAGAATGAAACACTGTCTGACTCTGTGCCCTGCACACAATCATTCTTATGTTTGAGCCCATTGGTACAGTTATCATGTCAATTCATCATGTCCAGAGTCTTCTTTTGGGCTGTTCCCCTCCTTTACCAAACAGGATATCCTTCCCTAGGAACGGGTCCCTCTTGGTAACATGTCCAACGTTATCTCAGATGAAGTCTGGCCATCCTTACTTCTCAGGGGCATTCTGACTACACTATTTCCAAGACGGATTTGTTTGCTCTTTTCAAAATTCACGGTGCTTCTCATATTCTTCTGCAGCACCAAAATTCAAAGGCATCAATTCTGCTTCAGTCTCCCTTAATCAATACCCAGCTTTCTCAGGGACATGAGGCAAAGGAAAACGTCCTGGCTTGAGTCAGAAACATCTGAGTTCTCAGAGTAATGGCCTTACTTTTCAACACTTTAAAGAAATCTTGTGCAGCTGATTTACGCAGGCCAATGTGTTATTAAATGTCTCTGCTGCTGCTTTTTGAACATTGCGTGTGGCTCCAAACAAAATGAAATCCTTGACAACTTTTTCCCCCCTCCATTTACCATGATGCTACCTATGGGTTCAGTTGTAAGGATTTTAGTCTTTGTGATAGTTAAGGTTTATTGTGCCAACCTGGCCAATAAACACTTGTGGGATTAATTGAAGGGCAGAGAGACAAATGTCTTGGTGAGCCTTGCCTTTCTAGTTCTCAGGTCTCTTGCTTTCTGTTGGTTGAACCAGGGTGCAGCTGCCTTAGCTGGTTCCCTGCTTCAACTGGCAAGGCTCACTTCCTGTGAGGCATTTCTGAGGAGAAGCCACATGGACCTACCCTGATGCAACCCTCAGTGCCGGAGAAGCCGTGTGGAGACCCTTGAGATGTGTATGTGATCACTTTACACCGGCAGTAGGCATAGTGTGTGTGTGTGTGTGTGTGTGTGTGTGTGTGTTGAGTTTGAGGAGTTTGTAGATGAGTGTCAGACATATGGACCTGTGTCAGATTTATGGGTTTGGACTAGATGGGTTTGGGATGCTTTCTTAATGTACACTTACCTTTTATATAGAACTCGCTTATGTACATATGAATATCTGTGGATTTGTTTCTCTCGTCTACCCAGACAACACAGTCTTCTTAACAGCGAGTCATAAACCATACTGAAGGCTGCAATCCTTAATCTTCATTAGTAAACGCGTCAAATCCTTCTATTTTCAGCAAGCAATATTGTGTCATCTGCATATCACAGATTGTTAATAAGCCTCCCTCCAATCCTGATGCCAAATTCTTCCTCATATTATCCAGCTTGGCTGATAATTTGTTCATCATACAGGTTGAATAAGTATATTGATGATACAACCCTAACACAATCCTATCCTGATTTTAAATTATGCATAGTCTCTTGTTCTGTTCACACTACTGTCTTTTAATCCGTGTATAAGTTCCTCATGAACACAGTAAATATTATACAGTTCTCCTTCTTCTCAAGGTTATCTATAATTTGTTATGATCCATACAGTCCATTGCCTTTCTATCAGCAATAAAACACGAGTAAAAATCTTCCTGGTGTTCTGTTTTCAACCAACATCCAGATGACATCATCAATGATAGCCATTGTTCCAGGTCCTCTTTTGAATTTGGCCTCAACCTCTGGCAGCTCCCTATCTATGTATTGCTGCAAATATTGTTGGATGACCTTCAACAACATTTTATTTGCATTGTGATATCAATGATCATTTGGGCATTCTGTTTTGGGGTCAGAACTTCTCTTGAAAGATGGGAGCCATCTTTCTTAAAAATGGTTGCAAATACGGATCTCTTCCACTCAGTTGGCCAACAAGTTGTCCTCCAAATTTTCTGGCATAGACCAGTGACAGCTTTCAGGGGTTCCTCAACCTGTGGAAACATTTCAATGGATAGTCCATCAATTCATGTAGCTTTGTTTTGGTTAATGCATTCAGTGTGACTTTGACCTTCCTTTGTTACCATTGGCTCTTGCTCATAATGATACCTCTTAAAATGGTTGATGTGAACTAGTTATTTTGGCACAATGATTCTGTGTATTCTTTTGATGGGGACATGACTGCCCTCTGGTGGTCGTGGGAGCTACCCAGTGCTACTCCTGAGAGTCACTGCTGGATTTGAACTGCCAAGCCCTCTGGCTGCAGTCCCGCACACAACCACTTACACCATTGGGGCTCAGCCCATTCTGTGTATTCTTTCCATGCTATTTTGATGCTTCTTGTATCACTCAAAGGAGTTCTGGTGATAAAGTAGTTAAGTGAGCGTAGTTTATTTTTTTTAATTCTACAATTGAAAGTATATTTCAGAGTCTCTTCTGACATCTGCTTTGAATTTTTCTTCTACTTTGATTTTTTCTTCTTATCTCTTTAATAATCTTTTCTTTCCTCATGTATGTACGATGTTCTTTTTTCTTGATTTAAAAAAAATCGTTTTATTGGGGTTCATCCAACTCTTAACACAATCCAGAGGTGATCGGGCATGCTTAGGATGGTATGACTGTAGACTTTATCACAATCCATCCATCCATCCATTGTATGTCAAGCACATTTGTACATTTGTTGCCCTCATAATTATCAAAACATTTGTTTTCTATTTAAACCCTTGGTATAAACTCCTTATTTTCCCCTCCCTTCTCTTCTCCCCTCCCTAATGAACCCTTGATAATTTATAAATAATTCTTATTTTGTCGTATCTTACACTTCCTGGTGTCTCCCTTCATCCGCTTTTCTTTTGTCTGTCCCCCAGGTTATATGGAGATCCTGATATCAATTCCCCCTTTCTACTCGACCATCCCTTCACCCTCCCCAGTATCACCACTCTCACCTCTGGTCCTGAAGGAATCATCTGTCCTGGACTTCCCATGTTTCCAGTTCCTAGCGATACCATTGTACATCCTCTGGTCTAGTCAGATTTGTAAGGTAGAATTGGAATCATGATAGTGAGAGAGAAAAAGCATCGAAGAACCAGAGGACAGTTGTATGTTTCATCATTGCTACACTGCACCCTAACTGGTTTCGTCTCCTCCCCGCAACCCTTCTGTAAGGGGATGTTCCATTACCTATAGACAGACTTTGGGTGCCTAATCTTTACTCCTCCTCATTTATAATGATGTAATTTTTAGTTCTTTGATGCCGGATACCTGATCCCTTTGACATCTTGGTGTAATTTTTCCGTGTGGGCTTTGTTGCTTCTGAGCTACATGGCTGCTTCTTTACTTTCGAGTCATTAAGACTCCAGACACCATATCTTTTGATAGTTGGGCACCATCAACTTTCTTCAGCACTTTTGCTAATGCACACATTTGTCTTCAGCGATTGTGTCAGGAAGGTGAGCATCATGGACTGCTAATTTAATAGAACAAAGTGTTCTTGCATTGAGGAAGTACATGAGTGGAGGCCCAATGTCCATATGTTGTCTTAATAGTAAATCTATAAATATACGCACATAGATCTATTTCCCCATCATCATATATAAATATATTTACCTATGTACATTTAGACCTCGATAAATGCCCTTTGCCTCCTATTTCTTTCCTCTTTTTCCTTTTCCTTTCCTCTGAATGTCATCCCACAACCCATCAGGTCTTCCATCATTAGTATTCAATGAGTCAAATCTGTTCTTGAAGGGTTCTCAAAATTCAGGTGGGATAGCCTCAAAGTCATACTTGTTTTAATTTCCCTCAGCTTCAAACCTGTACTTACAGATGAGCAGCTGTTCCAGAGGCAGCTCTGGCTCGGTGGTAGCTCCTGCTATTGAACTTCCTCATCATCTCTTCGCACAGATATAGTCGATGTGATTTCTCTCTATTCCACCTGGAGAAGTTCACTTGCATCACTGTCGCTCGGGTTGTTTCAAGAAGATATCTCCTATGAAGAAGTCATTGGTCTTACAAAATTCTATCACGAGAGTTCTAGCTTTATTTCTATCACCGAAGTCATATTCCCCAACTACTGTTTCCTCCTGTTTCCAACTTTTGTATCCGACCTTCAGTAATTATCAGTGTATCTTGATCGCATGTTTAGCAATTTCAGACTGAAGATGTTGGTAAAACTCTTCAATTTTTCATCATTAACTTTTAGGGTTGGTGCATAAATTTGAATAGTAATTGTTTTGACCAGATGTCCTTGTATATGGACAGCTATTATCCTACTGCAGACAGCACTGTTCTTCAAGACAGAGCTTGAAATGTCCTTTTTGGTGAGGAATGCAATGTCATTCTTAAATCTGTCATTTCTGTCCTGGTAAACCACATAGTTTTCTGATTTAAAATGGCCAATACCAATCCATCCAGCCCACTAATGCCTAGACTATTGATCTTTACATGTTCCATTTCTTTTTTGATGACTTACAATTTTCCTAGATTTTTATTTTGTGTATCCCACATTCCAGTTATTAATAGATGTTTGCAGATGTGTCATCTCATTTTGAGTCATGCCCCAAGCGAAGATCCAGCAGTCTTAAATCCCACAGGCAGCTGGCAACTCTTCCTCGGTCCCATTGTGAATGCCTTCCAACCTGGGGGGTTCTTCTTCATATCTCTGACAATGTTTTGCTGCTATTTTTCATTAGGCTGTCAGTATTTGACAATGTTTCAATGTTATCCATAAGGTTTTCATCCACTTATTTCTCTGAAGTGGGCAGTCTTTCCTTCTTTGTAATTTATTCTCCCCTGGAAGTTCCAATGAAATCTGTATACTTTGGGTGACCCCAGCAGTGTTTGAAATACCAGAGATATAGCTTCCAGCATCACAGCAACACACAAACCATTCCTGTAAGATAATAAAGTGGCAGTCATACCTAACAAACCTACTCACAAATAACTACCATAGCTTGCATCTAATTGTTATGGTGACTCGTAAAATATTCCAAGTCCAAAGTAACAATGCCTTTCCATTGTTAAGAAAAGACCACTTGCTCACCGCATTTGGGACCACAGGCTATTTGAACATTCTTTATTCCATCATAACAAAAGTTAAACTTAATGAAGTTTAACTTGCAATTGTATTAGAGCTTAACTTCTCATAAGTCAGAATTGAGTCAATGGAGGTGAGCGGGGAGTGAGGCTTGCAGGAGGCTGCTGTTTACAGCCCGGAGTCCTAAATCGATTTTAAGTCCCCACCAAGAATAGGCAAAAGAGGCCTCCTTTGAATCCTTTCTGATCACTGATTAACAATATAAAAAACATTGTCTCAGTGTGTTGACCCCCCTGACCAGCTCAAAAAGAGGTAGTCTTGCTATCAGGATCTTATCCATTGAAGTTGCAAGGCCTTCTTTCACTACCGGTTTAAAGGTTTAATTCATTCTTTATGGAATCTGATTTCTAGAACAAGGGTGGATTGGATACACCAACTCTCAGGGTTTTGAAGAAAAAAAAAAGCACTTGGTACTGAGATGTTATCTCTCTGTAGACTATGATAAAATTCTGGCAGTTGGAACAACCCAAGAGATTTTTACTTAATACTTATAATTGTACACATTTAATTGCTTATTTGTACACATGTGATTGTACACATTTAATTGCTAACTGCGTTGCAACTGTTTCATTTGAATCTTGTCTTTGAACCTGTAAGCTTCATTCAGATGTGTAGTAACTTGGTAGTTTGGCATTATAACTCAACTTTTTCCAAGTAAAGGTAATTATTGTGTTTTAAGATTTTTTTTTCCCCTAACATCCCTACTGATGTTGAATAAACTTCATTTAGTTTTACATTGATTCGGTAATTCCCAACAGGTCTTTCATTTTAAAAATGTGCTTACAAGTTAACCGTATCCATATTAAGTTTTGTCATCTTCAAATAAGCTTTTGCTTTACTGATATGCTGGAACACTTGAGCAAAATTTCCAACAGAAAGATGGACTATTTAGATTTAGAAAAGTAATGGATACTTAAAGCCTAGAGCCTATCGGGCTAAATAAAGATGTCCAGAACTCTGGAAGGTAACAGGATTCATAGGGTACAACAGATCCCAAAGTAGTTAGGAGTGAACTAAAAGTTACTGAATAGATTAAAATGTTACTGTGGGGTTTTATGTGGAAATATTGTGGGTGATTAATAGGTCTATATTCCAGATATAAGTAACTACTCTCTGTTTTGCTCTAAATTATTTAACTAATGGGTTTAGCTAACAAGATTAGACATTTTGTTGTTTGTTGTGCTTGCTACAGAGACTTTCAGGTTTTGATTTTGTGGGTTACCTCAGACTATGGGCCTAATAATGCTTTTAATATTTCTGTTTTCTCTTGTTGGACTTGGGGTAACCTAGGCAGATCATTGCACCTAGATTTCCTTCTAAGCTTTGAGTCTTAAATTAAAAAGCACAGCTGGTGCCTAACAGTCATTTGAATTGATTGGTCTATAGAAACTAATGAAAGCATTTTCCTTTGAGAACTGTATTCTTTTGTAAAATTTGGCCCGTTTAGGAAAACAGGCAAGTGTGTTGGCTGCAACTTCCCTGGTTAGCCCAGGGAGAGGCGATCTTGAACTTAGGAAGTTGAGTGCCTAGGTGACTCCTGGATAGACATTGTGTTCTTAGGCGACATGGTCACAAGTCATACCTGGATCAATGTGGTCAGAGCGTCCTGGACCAAACTTGAAAGCTCTTATGATCTACAGTGGATAATGTATCCCAATCGTGGTCCCTTTCTCATTTCAGTTGTCTCATCTGCAACTGTGATGAACTGACCAGTCACCAACCATCACTTTGTGACCCATCCCTTGGTTCTCTATGTACTATTTAAGTAGCGTTGTGCCTGCAAACCATTGGAACACAATAATGGCTTCATGCTGATGATCTTCCTCATCTGGA
Source organism: Nesogale talazaci (assembly GCA_004026705.1). NCBI lineage: Eukaryota > Metazoa > Chordata > Mammalia > Afrosoricida > Tenrecidae > Nesogale > Nesogale talazaci. The sequence continues at coordinate 48,623 of PVJH01002751.1, forward strand.
TCATTTGTCTTTTTATTTGTTTTGTCCTTGTCTTGCCTAAGATTCAATAGGTAGGTCTCCATACATTGGAATTTGGGTTTTCTCCCTCCCTCTCTCCCCCCCCCAAAAAAAAAAACACTGAAACCCCTTATCCCTTTAAGTTGCTTCCAACTTTGGGTTTGGATGACACACAATTCATAACTTGCTTGGTCCCACTCAAGCAAATCCATTCTACATTTAAAATGTACCTTCATCTCTTGAGATTTTTCTGCTGGTCAAGACTCAAAGCCTTACTTCTGAGCCCTTAAATATAGATGGCTGAAGGCTAAGGATTTGCATTTGAATTGTACTAGCTTTATCCCAATTCTTTAATTTTAAATGGATGTCTTGTGGCCTTACTTGTGTGCTGTGCAATGATTATATGACAAAGCTGAGAATTTCTCCACTTATTTTAAAATGAAAGCCCCACAGGACAATGAAGAAGCTGAAGTTCAAATATATTAAGTGACTTGCTTTAGGGCAAGACATAATAGAACCTGGATTTAGAAGCCAGATTTCTGAATCCTGGACCCTCTTTTTATTAAGCCAAGTTGCCTGAGAAGCACTCATATTTCAGCGTAAGCAATGTGGAGCATAATTGGTGAATAAAAAAGTCGTTCCAGCACATTATGCAAATTTTAGAGAGGAATAAGTGTCAGCACCTGTAAGCCTGTCCCTTGAATATTATGCTGCAGCCAATATATTAAAACAAACTATCATTCAGTATTCCAGCTGTACCCCCACATCTCTTTTAAAGCCAGATTAATAAAGTTGTGTCAGTCAAGACACATCATCAACTAGAAATGATTCACGCTTTGTAGATGTTCATAATATTTTTACAACCCTATTTTAAGTCTTGCCAACAACCTATTTTAGACCAGGTTTCTTTAAATTTTAAAACACAGGAAAATGAATACTGTTTGCTTTCATCGTCAGTAGGAACACACTGACTAATGTTGTACCGAAGGGGTTAAGGAGAAAAAGCGCCAACAATTATGTAATGTGGACTTTAAGCAAGGAATAAAGGGCCTCAATTAAAACCATGCCAAAAAAAGTAATTAGGCTGCCCATCATTGTCAGGATGAACTGGAACAGGAGAAATGGGAAACCTGTCCAGAAAAAGGGAGGGCAGTCACCTGACACTAGCACAAATTCGCCCTTCTGGCACATTCTACTTTCTATGGGATGCTGCTTGGCACACACCTTTTCAAATGTTTCTGACCACCCTACCCTGACCTTCCTTCTAACAATCAAAGCACTGCATACTCCAAATACCATTCCAGCTCCCCCAAAGGCCCTCCCCCCTCCCAAACAAAATAAAGCAAAGCTGAAAACTTAAGACAGATACAGTAAGGAGGATTCAATTTGGCATTATATGACCTTGAAAAGAACACTTGGCATCGTTGCATATTTGGAAGGAAAAGAAGCTACATCAATAATGCATTGAGGGGCCAGTTAATTTGGTCCAAATATTGTGAGCTGTAGGAAATGTTTTTCATGACTACAAAAGGCATGGTTATTGTCCTCTACTCCTCCTATATTATTTTTGCTTTACTATGTATTTGTTTACTCTGCATATACTACACAAAACAATACTCCCCCTTTTGTTAAGAATGTAAACACGGATTCCCCCAAGCTCAGCGAATCAACAATTTTTCTTTTTTCATGTTTCTAGTACATATCTGTATGTGTAATTTAAATTTTGTTCTAACTTTAATACAAATGCAATCTTATATTCTGCTTTTTTTCATTCAGTACCGGGTGACATTTTACAGACTACTCTGGAACTATGATACATACCTTTTTTTTTATATATAATGTCACGACATTCAATGAAAATAATGCTCCCTCATTTACCCAGCTCGCTTTCTATTGCTGTACATGCAAATTATTTTCTATTCTCCTGAGTATCAAAGAAATTCAAATTTTATCTCGAATAGAACTTGCTGGTAATATTATTTATTTCCTTAGTATAAGTTCCCACATGTTCCTCTGCCTAATTTTGAAACATGCCTGATCCGGATACTGTTGTCATGGTGGTTGTCAGTGCTGCTGGGTGGGTTCCGACTCACAGGGATCCTAGACTCAACAGAAAGATCCTAGACTCACTGCCCTATCCTGCACCTTATGCACAGTTGCTCTTAGGTTGGAGGCCATGGTCGCAAACACTGTGTCAATTCATCTTGTGGAGGGCCTTCCTCTTTTCACGGTCGCTCTATTTTCCCAAACACAATGTCCTTCCCTTGGGACTGATATCCCCCAGCCATATGCCCAAAGTGCATGGGACAAAGTCTAGCTATTGTTGCTCCTAAGGAGCTCTCTGGCTATGCCTCTTCTGAGGCAGATTTGTCTGTTCTCTTGGCAGTCCACATGACTTTGTTAAAAGTCCATATGACTTTCAGGATTCTTTGCCAACACCGTAATTCAAAGATATCAATTCTCCTTTGGTCTTCCTTACCTATTGTCCAGCTGTCGCATTCTGAGGTGATGAAAAATACCATGACTTGGGCTGAGCCCCGGTGGCGTAAGTGGTTGAGTGCGCGACTTCGGTCCACGGGCTTGGCGGTTCAAATCCAGCAGCAGCAAGGCTGGGTAGCTCCCACGACCACCTGAGGGCCGTGAGGCCTAAAACTAAAAAAATAATAATAATGAAATAATAAAAATACCATGACTTCAGTCCGGCCCCCTTTACTCCTCAAAGGGACATCCTTGCTCTTCCACACGGTAAGAGAGATCTTGTGCAGCAGATGGGCCCAACGCAATGCACCGTTTGATTTCTTGACTGCTGCTTCCATGAGGCTCGATTATGGATCTGAACAAAATGAAATCCTTGACAACTTCTGTCTTTCTTCTATTTATCGCTCTCTTGTCTATTGGTCCAGTTGTGAGGATTTTGTTGTGTTTTTCCTAACCTTGAGCTGCAACTCATACTGAAGGAGGCTTGTACTAAAGATCCTTGGTCTTCATCAGCAAGTGCTTCACACCCCTCCTCCTCGCTTTCAGCAAGCAAGGCGGTGTCATCTGCATGCCGCAGGTTGTTGACGCTGATGCCATGCTCTTCTTCATAGAGTCCAGATTTTTTTTTGTTGTGGGCATCACTGCCCCCTGGTGGGAGTAGGAGGCCAGCCTTGCTCTTGGAGAGCTGCTGCTGGATATGAACCGCCAACCCTGTGAGCCGCAGTCCCGCACACAACCCCTATGCCATTGGGGCTCAGCCCATATAGTCCAGATTTTTAATAAAAATGGAAACTAAAAAAAAAAAAAAAAAAAAGCCAGATCCCTCCCATCAAGTCTATTCTAATTCATAGTGCCTCTATAAGACAGAATAGAATTACCCCTGTGGATTTCCAAGACTGTCAATCTGTACGGGAGCAGAAAGTCTAATCTTTTTCTCAAGGAGCAACTGGTGGTTTCAAACTATTGACCTTGTAGTTAACAGCCAGGTGTGTTACAACCTACTACATGACCAGGAATCCTTGATATAAATATAGTTACGGTTAAAATTTCTAAACAGGTGAACACAGCTTTTAAAATGTATTCCATGTAGCCCCACTATACTTGAAACTTATTATTTAACATTTAAAGAGCATGAAAAGTCATTAATGAGATGGTGTACATTCTTGTTTTCAAAATAAGTCTGAATTTCCGGGTGCATGTTACACAAAGGACGCATTTCAATTCAGATACTAAATGTAAGATGTTTACTACATACTTTATCTGTGCTTAGATTTCATAAAATGTATCATTGAAAAAGTCTATTCACATCCACAAGTGGTTCAAACAGTCTTAAACATCGTCCAACCACTTTATCCATTTTTAAATCCTCTATAGCTGTTTGCTGCCCTTGAGTTGATTCTGACTGATGGTGACCCTGTGTGTCAGAGAAGAAATACTCCATACGGCTTTTAAGGCTGTGACCTTTCCAACCAGAGCACCAGGTTTTCCGGAAAACTGCCAACCTTTTGGCAATTGACAATGAACAATTTGTGACATTCAGCGACTCTGAATTTCTATGAATGAAAAAGCCACCTATTGGGTTGCACACAATATGTTTCAAGTGCTCAGTAGTCACAAGTGGCTGATGGCTATTGTTTTGGATAGCAAACATAAAGGTCTTTTTTTTTGGGGGGGGGGGGCATCACTGCTCTCCGGTGGTGGCAGTAGGAGGCCCAGCCCCACTGCTGGAATTGAACCTCCGTCCCAGTGGGCCACAATCCCGCGCACAACCACTACGCCACCGGGCTCAGCCCCCATATGACTTTTCTAAGTAAGATCTATAGCTCACAGAACCATTAATTTTACCTTCATATGAATTATCATCTATGTACATTCCTTTTGGGGGAAAAGAATCCATATCGACTTTTATAAATGCATTTCTTCTTCCTCTCAAAAAGAAAGAGCCATTCCATAATCACTTGTATTGCTTCTGGGCAAAATGGCACATGGGGATTCCAGTAGGCAACGAACCAACCTCTTCTTGAAGACTTGAATAGATGGATACTAAAATAAGATTTTGTGTGAATAAAATGTTCCCATATGTAAAGAGAATGAACTCCTTTAGAAGCTTTTTTTTTTCCTGGGGGAGGTGGAAAAATCCAATTAACTGTTTTCATAGCACCAGCTGGTTCTTTGGAGCCTAAGGAAATAGCACCTCCCAGGAGTGAACATTTATTTCACTCTCAGTCAGAAATGCAGTCACCCTGCCTCCCTAGGAGATCAGGCTACCTGTTAAACAATATTGATGGTAATTAGAGTGGCAAATGACGGCAAGTAATAAGAACACGAATCCTCCACCCCTGTGGCTATTCTTTAATCTTTATTTAATTTATCCATGTGATTTTGGTACTAAAACAAAAATAGAAAGATAGAACACAAAAAAAGGAAGAAAAACCTCCTTTGGAAGTTCAAACTCACTTCCCTGTGCTATGGCATTTGATGATAGTTCGTGATGATTAAAATGATGGTGATTTTTCTTGTATTGCAATATAATTATTTATATTATAATAAAATTGGCTTCTATTTTATCGTGGGGATTTTCTTTTTGAGTGCTTGCTATGCATCAGACATTATTGTAAGCATTTTTTAATGCATGAAGGTATTCGATACTCACAACTATTGATTAAAGTAGAGGTTAGACACTAGTTTAGGCTGGGAGTTTGTTCCTGAATACTATATATTTCTTTCTAAATGATTTCTCCCCACACCTCTCCCATCCATTTTCCTTTCCTTTCTCCTTCTCTAACCTACCTCCCTTTTACTATTCAGTCCATCACAATCTGGTCTCTACTGTCCCAAACTGCTGATGTTGGTGGAACTGGGAACTTCCTAATGACACTCCCAGAAGGTCAGCTGTCAGTTTTAGTTGACATCTCTGCTGCATTTGGTCTTTTCTAAACATCCTTCTTTCTAGATTTCTAGAAGACTCCTTCTCTGCCTGTTTTTCTTCCCATGTTATTGATACTTCTATTTAATCACTTTTGCTGGGGCTGGGCTCTTTCACTTCCATCCTTTAATAAGAGTCAATGTTTTCCAGATAGATATCTTCCAAGAATCAGATTATGTCCCTCAAATGCCCAAGGACAGGCTCTCTTCTCTACTAGCCCTCAAATACTAAGAAAACCAATCTATCATCCGGTCTCCTTCATTTAAGTAATATGTACACACTACCAATTCAATTCACCTCCAACTCACTGAATTTCCAGTGTAAAAATCCAATTGCCTATCTCACATCTGCCCTTGGATGTTTGGTTAATATGAGGGGACCGGGAAAATGTCATGAAAAGAATGGGAAGTTTTAGAAAACCTTTGGAAGCCCTTTCATATGTGCACTTGATGCCATCCCCACCCACAGCACACACGCAAACTCACTTCTTCTTTGACATTTCCCGTCTTAGATTAACTTTCCTCTTGGGTAAAGTTTGTTCTCTATGAATATCATCACTATCCTAGTTCAAGACATTCTCGTTAGGCTGCTAACTGAAAGGTCAGTACTCTGAACCCATCAGCTACTCTCCAGAAGAAAGATGGGCAATCTGTTTCTGTAAAGCTTGCAGCTTTGGAAACCATATGGGGCACTTCTACTCTGTCCCATAGGATGGCTATGAGTCAAAATCAGCTGCACAGCAATAGTGTGTGTGCATGTACATATGCATGTGTGTGCGTGTGTGTAACTAGTTGAGTAAACAGTATGAAGGTCAAAGCTCATTTTCTCTGTCTAGACAAGGGGAGAAGGAGATTCCATCCCACATGAACCCAAGGTCAAGTACCGTAAGGCAGAAGTCAGACAGGGTCCATCTTCTGTCATTCTTCTACCCTATCCTGACACCAGTTGTTCTTTCAATAGCTCTCTATCTGCTGGCTTTCATAATTCATTGCAATGGCCACCCAGACCATTTTCACCCTTAAGGGACTTTACTAGAGAAATCTGGAGAAAGTCAGAGCTCGACTCTCATGGAGATTTACAGTCTTGGGAAATGCACAGGGTCAGTTCTACCTTGTCGGACAGAGTCCCTGTGAGCTGGCATCAACTCGATGGCAGTGAATAAATATGCATAAGGTTCATCAGGATTACTCTTAGAAGATGCACCTCTAAGGGGTTGAGAAAGACAACAATGGGCAAAGAGAGAAATTTACCTCTCAGGTGATTACAACTAAGACTACAATTCATTTGCCCATGATGAAGAGTTTGGGAGCTAGGAGGGCTTCCTAGCATTGTCTCCATTTGGAACAAGAGCCTCCACTTTGATATTTCAGCATCTGTCACTCTTCGCCATAGGAGACATCCTGCGGAGGAATGTAACCCCCAATGTCCAATAAGAACACAATCTAGCTATTGAAGACAGATTCATTGACTCCCAGAAAGGGCTTTGAAACCAATAGCAGGTGGTCCTCAGATGTTGGCAGGTATCAGAATCACCGGAGCATAACACTAAGCCCAACAAACACCCACTGCCTTTCCTTCCTCTTATTTCTTTTCCTGTGTGAAAAGGGAAAGGCCTTATGAAAAATAGCGACTTCAGAACTTCGTTGAGGTAGATGTGCTTGTGAAAGTAATGCTTTTGTGTATTCTTTTTCTCTGAGACCTTTTTCTCTGAGACCTTGTGAGAGGACTTGAGTTTTTCTGTCTTTCTTCTGCAAAACAAATATTTTGAGCATGTACATTACCCACACACAACGTTGGTTCTCATTATCAAGAAATCTCCATAGCACTAGACATGGCTGACTATTCACTCATAGAAACACTTGGCTTGACTTCCACGATGCCACATTTCATGGATTTTGCTTCTACTGTTCTAATGGCTCCTTGGATTCTTTGGCAGGTCGGCAGTCCTCAACACTCGGTCTTATATTCTATTCTCTTCTCACTCTGCACTCTTGCCATCATTATTTTTACACATGCCCTTGGATTGATTTCTACTCATAAGTCTCAGAAATAGATATCCCTAACCTTGTCTTCTCTTTTGAGCTCCAGACTTCAATGTCCTAATGGCTTTTTAAATCTGCAGTTAGTTGTTTCAAAGGCATCACAACCTCAAAATGCTTCAGATAAAATTCATGACATTCTACCTAAATGTTGTCTTCTCTTCTTGCTCCTTGCCTCTCAGAATTATACCACCATCCATCTAATTGCAGAAATCAGAAAGTCTGATGTACTTTTCTCTCTCATCCATCACCAAACCTTATCAACAGAATGTCTTGAAGGTTTCTTTAATCCATCCACTTCTTTGTATACCCAATTCAAACTACCCTTTCATTATATTTATTAACATTGGAGTAGCTTTCTCTATCCACTTCTGGATCCTTTCAATCTACTTTGTATGCTCCAGCCGGAGTCACTTTTTCAAGAAATGTGGAGTAAAGCTAAATTCCTTATTTTGGCTCCAAGAGCCCATACACTCTCCCACTTGACCACGTCCCATTCTCATCTTTCATCACATCTTCTTCTTGATCAATAGGGTCTATTTTCAGTTCTTTCCTTCTCTCTCTTTTCAGTACCCTAACTTTCCTCACTTCCTCTTGCTTTAGACTTGCTTAGTCTTTCTGCTAAAGTCTCTGAGTGGCATTCATGGTTAAACATCTGTCTACTACCCAAAGATTGATGGTTCAAATCCACCTGCAGCACCTTAGAAGCCAATCCTGGTGATAAACTCCTGAAAGATCACAGCCCTTAAAAACCCTATGAAATATAGTGGCCCTCTGAAACATGTGGGGTCAGTCTGAATGAGAACTGACTCACAGCGAGTGAAGACTGGTATTTCCTCCACCTGAAAACTTATGGCAGCATCCTTCTCATTATTCAGAATTCTGCTCACACAATGCTACGTTATTGAATCCTTCTTATAGACATTTTTGTCAGTTTCAGAAGATGACTAACGTCCAGAATTATGTCAATTGACATGTCACATTTTTTGAAACAAGGGAAACACTTATATACTTGGGTTTTTCCCATAGCACTGTCGTTGTAAGCTGTATTCAACATCACAACAGTTTCTGCAGCATTTTTCCTGAGAAGGAAACAAAACTTCACAACCACCTGCTGTTCTCTTGAATCCACGACCACAAAAAACAAGGTTTGAGCAAAGCTGCCTTTATGAAAATAGTCACTGTGACCAGACAGAACCTATCCAGGCAATGTCATTGGGTGCACTAACTCAGAGTAAGTTCCTCAATGCTTGGCAAGCAGGAAAAATGTGTACTAAGAAAGTTCTTGCCAGCAGAATTTTTTTCTGGTTTTTGGGGGTGTATACATACATACATACACATATCTGTACATACATATACATGTATATATGCATGTGTGAAAAACCTGAGAAAAACTTGAGAAAAACCTGAGGAATCTACTAAACTACTAAATCCACTGAAATCTACTGAATTCAGCAAGGTGTCAAGGATAAAAGATAAATGTAGAAAATCAACTGCATTTGTACATTAGCAATGAACAATTAAGAAAACAATACCCTTGACAACAGCATCTAAAAGGTAAAAATACTTTGGAATAAATTTAAGAATTAAAGTGCAAGACTATATGCTGAAAATTACAAAAGCATTGAAAAAGATGAAAGAAGACCTAAATAAATGGAAAGATATTGCACGCTCATAGCTTGGAAAAATTAATGTAAAAATGGTAATATTCTTGAAGCCATCTGTAGCTTCATGTCAACCCAAACCAAACTCGACTACCATCAAGTCAAGCTGACTCATAGGGACCCTTAGGGCAAGGTAGAATGGCCTCTGGGAGTTTTTGAGACTATAACTCTTTACCAGAATAGAAAGTCTTATATTTTTCCTAAGTAGCAGCTAGTGTTTTTGAACTACTGATCTTGTGGTTAGCAGGCCAATGCATAACCACTATACCACCAGATTCATGTAATTCCTAACAGAATTCCAGCTGACTTTTTGACATAAATTGATGAACTGATGCTAAAATCTCTATGGAAATGCAGTGTACCTGAGATAGCTAAAGTAATCTCTTGGAAAAGAACTGTAAAATTGGAAGACTCATAGTTTACAATTTCATACTTATCAAGAAATCTACCTTAATCCAGACAATGTGATATAAGAAAGATGTATTGATTAATAGAATAGAATTGAGTGTCCAAAATTAAATTCTCACTATTGGCAACTAATTGATTTTTGACAAGATATCAAGACAATTCAATGGGAAAAAATAGTCTTTTCAATAAATAGTGCTAAGGCTCTTGGGACTTCCATATGCAAAAGGATGAATTTGAACCTCGAGATCTCAGATCATACATCATCAAAATTAATCACAGACTCAAAGATAAGATCTGAAGCTATAGAACTCCTGAAAAAACAAGGTGCAAATCTTCATGAACCTTGGTCAGGTGGACTGTTTACTGATCCTGACTTGTGATCACCCTTAACTTTCCCCCATAATCCTTGACCTTGAGTGCTGTCTATGTGACCCTTGCAACAGATGATCAAACCCAACAGAAAAATAGATAGTCATGGAGGAGCAGTTAGTCATGGAGGAGCGGATAAAGAAAGATGGAGGGTGAAGGCATGTCTGACCTCTGTCTATGGCAATTGGCAGGAGCTGGATTCTCCATCTCCCTTGTAGCCAGAGGAGATCAGATTTGACCTGGGATGTTTTTACACATCACCAACATAAACTCACTGCCCTCTGCCAGTCCAATCTAATGTTTGATCCCATAAAGATAGCTCTTCAAAGAGAATAATGCTCAAGGCAAACATTCTTTAGTAGTGTTACTTGGTTTTAAGGACTATTTTGTGTTTTAGGTTTAAAGATTACCTCAGGGCACTAGTTTCCAGGGTTAACTTTTGCACTTTAAAGAACACCATCAAAATAGTGAAAAGACAATCTAACGTCTGGGAGAAATTGTTTGCAGCTCATATGTATCTGACAAGGGATATATATCTGGAATAGACCAAGAACTCTACAATTAAATTAAAAAGATGAATAATCCAAATAGAAAAGGGCAAAGGATTAAAATAGATTTTTTCCCAAAGATACACAAGCAGGCAAGAAGCACATGAAATGACGTTCAATATGATTAGTCATTAGGGAAATGCAAATCAAAACAGCAATGAGATCTATGCATACCCACATCCACAGCAACATTATTCACAAGCATAAAAACACTAGGAATAACCTAAGTGCCCATTAATAGATGAATGAACTAAACCATGATACACGCACACAACAGAATACTATGCTACATTAAATAACAACATTGAATTCATAAAGTATCCACACATGGGTCAATCTGGAGGACATCGAAATGAACGCATTGCCATCAAGTCACTCCTGATCCCTAGTGACCCTACTGGACAAGGTAGAACTGTGAGTTTCTGGATCCTAAGGAGTCGCTGATGGTTTCACATGACACTCCCATGGTTGGCAGTCCAATGAGGAAGACCCACAGTTCCAGAGCTCCCTGAAGGATATTGTCTTGCATCGTGGAAGACATTGGACTGGGTGGAATAAGTTCATCACAATAGGACTAAGGTTCTGTGAGACCACAATTCTAAAAATCCAAGAAAAGGTTGGTACATGGAAACAAACATGTCTTAAAGTGGCTACCAAGGATGAGAGTACAAGAGAGAAAAATCACTAACTATATCACAAGCATGTATAACTTGGGAGAAAGTTAAGTAAGACAATACACAATAAGGGGGAAGCCAGTACAATGGGACCAAGGCAAAAGAAGACACTGGGAGGGATGCAAAAGAAAAAAGGACACCATGATAAATGCTATCCCACATACATCCTGCAATGGTAGTAATAACAAGCAATAATTTATGTGTGGATACATAGACAGATATACCCTCTGACTAGATAAGATATGGTGTATGGCAATACACACTCAAGAATCTTGGCTTGGTCAAAAAGATAATTCTACATATGTATTTGTATATGCTACAAATATATCCAGGTACATAGGAGGAATCACATGAGGCAAAATTATTCAGACTTCTTAGCCATAATCAAACACCCTTAGGGACTGAGCCACTAGATTTGAGGACTTACAATCATAATTTCAGGGGATTTTTGAATAAGGTAGTCCAGAAAGAATGTATGCATGGATTGTAATAAAGGTGTATGAGTCCCCAATAAATGATTTTAAAAATAAATAAAGGACCAAATTGAAAAATTTTTAAAGTCCAGAAAGAATGTTCAATGTCCTACTTTGGTGAGTAGTGACAGTGTCTTAAAAGCATATAAACAATCGTCTAAGAAACAGTTTCTGGTTTGTTCCTGTCTGAAGCAAAGAAGGATGAAGAAAACCAAAGATTCAAGAAAACAACTACACCAAAAGACTTCTGGCCCACACAAAGCACAATCCCTACGAACAGGAGGCTGAAGAACTAGACAGTGCCTGGCTCTCATCACCCACTACCCTGAACAGGATCACAGTAGATCCTGTTGACAGAGCAGGAGGCTAATGTTGAACAAAATTCAAAATCATGGAAAAGCCCAGGTTTTCTTGCAAGCTGATAGAACCACCCCAGACACTGACCAAACCCAGAGCTAAGCCAATTCCTGGAGGTTTCCTTTTAACCAAATGAACGACGGGTCTGTAACGTGAACAAGGATATCAGGGAGGAAGGTGCCCCATGAAACAAGCAATCATAGGGGACCAAGAGGAAAGCATGTGCCCTAAAAAAAAAGCTGAGAAGCCCAGAAAGGTGAGAGTGGATCGGCAGGGATATTGATGTGAGGAATCCAGGGAAGAGGTGGGAAGAGCTATGATCTTGTTACATTTAACGAGATCTTAGCTTCATGAAATGTTCGTTTGGTGTAATGAAATAAAATGCACATAAATTGCTGAAGATGAAATGAATTTTCTATGCAAATTTTCACCCAAACCACAATTTAAGCAAATAAATAACTAGAAGGAAAGAAACCACAATGACACCCATTAGAATGATGGCAATGAAATGTGTTGGGGAGGAGGGGAGGAGACTGAAACTTCTGATTCCTAGCTAATAGGAATATAAAATGGTGGCGCCCTTCGAAGACCAATTTAGCAATTTCTCAAAAGGCTAAAGTTGTCGTGTGGCTGCTGGGTGGTGTCATCAAGTCATTCCGACGAATAGAGACCCTATCACAACACACTGAACCACTGCCCACTCTATCCTTACAAACTGTATCTGACAGCGTTCCACTACTATCCACAAGGCTTGCAGCAGCTACCCTCTCACAAGTGGCAACCTGTTTCTTCTTCACAACATGTTATCAGTGAAGGTTCCACCGAAACCTATTCACCTTGGATGGCCCTGCTGTGTTTAAATGCTGGTGTTATAGCTTCCAGCATCATAGTAACATGCAAGCCACCATAGTATGATAACCAAATGATCATTAAAATTTTTTAATCTATATAAACATACACACACACACACACACACAAAACCAAACTCACTGTTAACCAGTTAATGCCGATTTACAGTGACCCCAGAGGGCAGGGTAGAACTGTCTGTCCTAGTGCGTTTCTGAGACTGTAACTCTTCATCTGATTAGACAATCCCATCTCTTTCCTGAGTGGTGACTTGTGATTTTGAACTTGTTTTTTTTTTGGGGGGCGGGTGGAGGGGGGCATCACTGCTCTCCGACGGTGGGAGTAGGAGGCCCAGCCCTACTGCTGGAATTGAACCTCCGTCCCAGTGGGCCGCAATCCCGCACACAACCACTATGCCACCGGGGCTCAGCCCTTGAACTTGTTTTTAACTGTTGTGTTTTTTTTTTGTTTTGTTTTTTTTTATTAAGAGAGTTGGGGGAGCACTCGGGAAGGTCCATTTTAATCTTCCTGGGCTGGTGTTTTTTCTTTTTCTTAATGCTGCTTCTCTTGCTGCTAGCAGTGACCTTCTAAGGTCCAGTGCTGGCGGGCTCCCCCTTCAGGGAGAGCGTCTTCTCTTTCTTAGGGATCCTCCCACCATTTGCTGCCTGCTGAGGCTCACATGCAGGTTTCTTTTGGGGCAGAGACTTCGGTTTCTTCCTCTTGGGGAGAGGTGTCCCTTCTGGATCACTGCTGACCAACCCCTCCTTCGATCTCTTTCTCTTGGGTCCGGGGAGAGCAGAGAGAGCTGGGCCTTCAAAGGTGACTTTGAACTTTGAGCCTTGCAGATGACAGCACAACATACAACCTCTAGGCCATCAGGATTCCCAAGTTCTCGTGTTGTTGTTGTGAGGTTCTGCCATGGAGTCTGCTCTGATCCATAGTGACCCTGTGTGTGAGAGTTCCAGATTTCCTTACAAATCAAACGGGGAGGGGGGCGTGTCAAAGGGGGCATGTTTGCAAATGAGAAAGACAGATAAGAGCTAAGACAAATAATACAGTTGGAGCCTGGGGGGCTCAGAATGTATGGGAACTCCAGGGTTCAGAACTTTATCCGAGGTGGGCTTATAGGCTGTTCTTGTCACGTAGCCTGTAGTCTGTGTCAAGTTCTCACACAAAGTGTTTGGTTGACTGGCAAACAAAGAAGCAATGATATTTCAGCCAATTTGTCTATAGTCTAGGGGGGAAGATAAAGCTTGACATAGGGAGTAAAACCGAACATCTGAAGAATGCTGTGTTTCAGCAGTCTCCCAGGGAACAGAAGAGAAATATTTACTTTATCTGAGTTGAAGGTCAGACTTTCAGTGTTCCCTGGTCTGAGTTGTCAACTCTTTCCCACGGGCCTTGCTTCAGTAGTGGCATATGGTGATGGAAGATAATAGTGAAGGTGGTAAGCAATTGGATTCTGGAGATGCTCACTCTTTTAATCCCCCCAACAACCCTCTGCTGTAGGTCTTGTACAGAGGTGGAAGTATCTATAGTTAGTTATCCCCCAAAGTCACACAGGGAGTAGCTAGCAAATCTGAAGATTAAACCCAGGTGGTCTGGTTCAGGAACTGTGTTCTCACTCATGACATTACAACCAAAGCCAAATCTATTGCCATTTAATCAGGTCCTATGCCGTGCAACTCTAGAATCAGTTTCGGAGACCATATATCTATAATGCTGCCGACAGCCTCATCCTTTTCCTGTGACGTGGCTGGTGGGTCTGAACCTCCGACCTTGTGTTTTGTAGCAGAATACTTACCCAACGGCACCACTAGGGCTTCTTCAAGATGCTAGACTATCCCTCAAATGTGCATCTATTTTCAGAAACCCACCGATACCCTTCAGTTCTGCTAGGTAAACATGTGAGGGTCTTTTAAAGTTTGCAGACCACAATTGTATGCTTCAATTCTCTTCTTGATATCTCTCTCTCTTTCTCTGTCTCTCTCTCTCTCTCTCTCTTTTCCTCTCTCGACCATGCACACACACACACACACACACAAATGACCCTGGGGCATTGGTCTCATGGCTACACACAAATATTGAGAGAATTTAGTTCCTTGAGGCACGAGGCAGTATCAAACTATAGCTGGGCAGGGTGGGGTGGGGATGGGGGAGAAGCTGAGGTCTAAAATGACAATGAAGGCTGAACCCCGGTGGCGTAAGTGGTTGAGTGCAGGACTGTGGCCCATGGGCTTGGCGGTTCAAATCCAGAGGCAGCTCTCAGGAGCAGCACTGGGTAGCTTCCACGACCACCAGAGGGCTGTGATACTAAAAAATCATAAATAAAATAAAATGACAATGAAAACATTTTAAAAATATGGTTGAGATATATGGCATGATTTTTTTTGGAGGGGCATCACTGCCCTCTGGATGGCATGATTTTTAAGGAACACATAACAATACGTGTTGTGGAGATGATAACTCTGGCAGGCATCCAAAGCTGGAATTCTCTCAAGAGCACCAGTGAACTGAAATTTTGGTCCTACTAAAACGTTTATATAAATAAAATATTTTTTAATCATTTTTGGGGGGGCTCACACAACTCTTGTCACCATCCATCCATCCAGTGTATCAAACACATGTATACATTTGTTGTCCCCATCATTTTCAAAACATTTTCTTTATATTTGAGCCCTTGGTATCAGCTCATGTTTTTCTCCCTCCCTCACAAACCCCTGATCATTTATAAATTGATATTATTTTTTCATGTCTTACACTGACCAATGTCTCCCTTCACCCACTTTTTATAGTCTGTCCCTCAGGGGACACTGTGATCAGTTTCCCTTTGGATGTAGATCACTGTGATCCGTTTCCCTTTTCTCCCTCCACCTTCCCCTTACCTTCCTGGTATTGCTACTCTCATTATTGGTCCCAAGGGTAAAAATCATTTTCACTTCTCAAAATTCGCGAATTTGGCCATTGTTTATCCTGTATCACTCCTCTGCTCTACTCAAACTGACACCATGCTGCTTTATTCTGACCCCAGGCTGGCCCCTCTCCAAGTTCCCCATCGATCTAAACTTCGGAAATGAAAGAACAGAATTGCAATTGTTTTTCTCTCTTGCCTCCTCCATACCGTGGTCTTTCCAAGAGAGTTCAAGGCACTGCGTTGGAATTTGCACATCCCTCTCTCTCCAGCCCACCTCTCCTCCCTTCCTATTTCTATCTCCCCGCCCACCCCCCACCCCCGCCCGCTCCCAATTCTGAGATCAGAGCTTCCACCTCCAGTTCTCTGTGAGCATAGCAGACGCATTGCCTGTACCACCTTAGAGAACACAAACGAGCAAACAGCCAGTCGCCCTGGACTAGATTCAGACTCATGGGACCCATGTGTCTCCGAGTAGACTGCACTCCCTGGGGCTCTCAATAACTGTGATCTCAGGGGAATCCATCACCAGGTCTTTCTTCCTAGGGGCTTCTGGGTGGATTCAAACTGTCATCTTCATGCAGCCACTGTATACTTAGCCCTGTAAATACAGCTCTGCAAGTAAGGATACAGTCCCCCCGCCCCCCAAACAATCAAACAGGAAAAAAAAGTTGTCCTTGAGTGGATTTCAACTCATAATGTCCCCTGTGCATCAGAGTAGCGATGTAGGGTTTGGGACTGAAGTCTCCAGGCCTTTTTTCAAGGCACTTCTGAGTGCTCAGCCGTTTGCAGCACTCGGAGAGCCTAGACCCAGAGGAACCTGGAGCACAATGTGAACAAGGTGTGATGGCCTTGCCTGAATTCAAAGCAGCCTTGACTAGAAGACATGATGTGCCAGACGGCATGGCTAATCTACCCAGCTGTCAGTCCCCCACTTCTGACTTGTTCACTGGACCCCAAGGTCCTTCAGGCTCTGAGAGTGCCAGTGTGTTCAAGGAAGGTAGGCCTCTCTTCAGCCGGGGAGAATCATTTTAATTGGCCTAACCCAGTCAGGTAGGTACTCGTGTTCTTGAGTCACTGATTGGTCTGAGGTTGAGCATTTGCAGGCACTGTTGCTCATCTGTCCAGATTCCTTTAGGACTCCAGATCCCTTTAGGACTCCTTCAGGTTTCTGTGTAGCCATCCCTTCCTCATCCGTCTATCCCCACCAACTCCCCGCTTCTCAGTTTGCTTTGACTTCCAATAGTCAGCTGTAGGACTCTTCCTTGGAGATCTGCTGTCCACCTTCCACAGTTTGTCCAGTGTTGGCAGAGAGCACATGTGCCTGAGTCCAGAACTCGCTGGAGGAGCCCTGAGTGGAAGGTAGGAGGGGAAACAGAGATCCAGCTCCCTTGTCTCAGGTGGAACTTACCCCACTTTGAAACCAGATGCCAGAATTCCCCTGTGGCATCAGGCTGAAGTGACCCTCCCCAGGACTTGGCCTGACCTTTCACCTTGGCGCCTTCTCTTCTCCTGTTCCAGCCCCACTGAACTCCCCTGAGATCCCTGCCTCATAAACCGGCTGCACACGATCCACATCTACACAGCCTCTCTCCGATCAATGAGATGTGTGACTTCTTTGAGGAAAGATGTTTATTTCCAATAAAAAGATGAGCTATCAGGACTCCCCAATTGCAGGCATTATTAACATTTAGACTCACATAATTCTTTGGTGTGTGGGGGGAGAGTTTTCCTGTGTTGCAAGATAATTAGCTGCCTCTTTGTGTGTCAGAGATACCATCCTACCAAATTGTGACAACCCAGAAATGTCTGCAATTATATCAGCTATCCCTGAAGGCTAAAATCGCCTCCGAATGAAAATCACTGAGACACAGAGAAGAAAGAGCAGTCCTTAAGTCTATCTTAAACCTATTTCAATGAGGCGCTGATGCCCAGAGCCGCAATCTTTCCCCCGAAGGGAATACCACGAGATTCCAGGATGTCCGCTGAGCTGCTGAGCAAACTCAGGAAAACTCATGACTTCTGGGTTTCTCATTATATGAGATAATGAAACGCTTGTTTCACTCCATTTCCATTTCTATTCTCTCAGAAAGGATTGAACTGGTCAATCCACGGTCTTCCTTCCATTCTCCTTGTTGATAGTGATGACTGGGAGAAGCATTGTTTGATTTCTCTTCATCTGTCCTCCATTGAATTAAGGCAAACCAAAACAAGCTGCAGTTACGTTGATTTCCACTCTGAGCAACATCGCATGTATCAGAGAAGCGTGCCCCAGACATGGTAGTCTGCAAGAAAGACGACCGCCCGGCCTTTCTCTGTGGTGTCATGGCGTGGATTCAAACCACCGATCTTTACCTTCGTCAATGCTCCAAGCCCACAGCCATGGAGTCAGTGCTGCCGAGGCATAGGGGCCTACAGAATAGGGGAGAACTGCCCCGGTGCGTTTCTGAGAGTCACTCCTTAGCAAGCAGGACGTCCCATCTCTGTCCGGCAGGGCGGCTGGTGGTTTTGAACTGTTGGCCTCGCAGATTGCAGCCCGACGTGTAACCATGATGCCACCAAGGGAGCATTGAGCACAAACCATTTACATGAAGGCCTGACTCACTGCCGTGGATGAAGTTTTGATTCATAATGACCTTATAGGGCAGAGCAGAGCTGCATCTGCGGGTTTCTGAGGCTGTCACTCTCTATGGGAGTGGAGAGCCTCAACTTTCAGGGAGCGGCTGGTGGTTTCAAACTGCTGACTGGGTGATGAGCAGCCCAAGTCATCATCGTGATGCACCAGGTTTCCTTTTCAACTGACTGGGTACTGAATCCAAATGTCTTCTCCTCTGGATTTCTCTCTCTCTCTCTCTCTCTCTCTCTCTCTCTCTCTCTCTCTCTCTCTCCCCTTTGCTCTCTCAGGTAGAGCAATTAATTAAGACCTGTCCTGATTCCAGTGAACTCAGAAAGCAAAGATGCTCTTGGAACCAAGAACCATGCCAACATCCATCATAACAATACATTTGCATCCTACAGGCCTGCATCATCATGGGATGGCCAGAGGCCCCTATGGCAGTTATATCCCCCTGCAAACCTCCTTTTTCTTCTCCTTTCCTTTACAGAATTTCAATCAAGCTTCTAGCTTTTCGAAAACACCAAGCCCTGTCATCGATTTCCTTGATGTAACCCGCTTAAATCTTTTCTCCAATATAAAAGCAATTCAGGAAAGCAATACACGCGCGGCAAATAGCATGCCTTTTGAAAAGTTTGGGTGGCAAAAAGAAAAGAAAATATTACCCGGCCTGCTCCTCTCTCCTGTACACAATGTGCTTTGCCAATGAGCCTTGCACACCCTCCTAACACCTGCATTGACAGGTCTTTGATGCACTTGGTTTAGCCAAATTCCTTGCTCCATCTATGATCCTCCCCTCCTTTTTTCTTTTTCTTTCTTTCTTTCTTTTCCTTGGACATTATCCTGCTCTGAATGACATACTGTGTGCTAGCATATTTTTTTAATGCACTTGGACTGTCTAACTTACTTGTGATAAAGAAGCACACACACACACACACACACACACACACACGCTATGTATGTACTATACTGACGGAAGCAATCCTGGTTTTCAATCAAGACCCGCTTGGGTCACTATTGCCTCCTTGAACTCTGTGATGACTTGGAATGAGCTTCAAATCGATCTCCAGGCTCAGGACAAACGGAGCACACTGGATGTTTTGCCAAGCTGTTTTTTTCAGCCCAAACTAATAAACAGGAAGCAAAGCCCTCTAAGGAGACGGCCCACAAAGTCAGATCACTGCAATGGTGCTGTTCGTAGAATTCCAAGGGAGAAGGCAGGCCGGCAACAGGAAGAACTACGGACCCCACTGTGAGAAGGAGGTCTCGCAGGCTTCCTGGGAGGGCCTGTGTGCCTCTCCGGAAAGGAAGGGATGAGGCGACATCATTAGACATCCAACGTGTCTAACACGTCCACAGGCTTGAGGACCATTCTGGGTCTCATCGTTTGCCTGGCATTTCCTTAGCAGAGAAATTTAGCTTCCAGCTGGACGTGAATTTTTCTCAGCTGATTTAAATCGAAAAGCAGCTCGATGCCCTTTCTCCTTGTTCTTTGAACATTTGTCAGGCCTTGGTTCGCATGTGCATGGGATCCGTCCTGGGGAGAAACAGAACACAGCCCCATGTAACAGAGCGTGGGGTGTCCTTACTGTATCTGCCCCAGCAGGAGCCAAGGGCTCTGCCAACTATTCTACTGCCCTAAATCAGGTGGCCTCACCCAGCAAGACCCAGATCTGTGGCAATGATGTAAAAGAAGGCAGTGCTGTTTTAAACCCTCTTCAGGAGAATTTGTATCACCAAGTTGACTGGACCCGACTGTAATGAATTAGGAGTCTGATCATAAGGGGTATCCTGAGGGTCTCTTGTCCTTACAACCTGAGACTCTGGAGTTGGAGAGTTCCATGAGACAGTAGCCGCCCAGGGGCAGCCTGGAGCCTAGCGTTGCAGGAAGGCTGTATGGCATGTCTGGTCCCTGCTCTGTCACTCGGTGGCTGTGAACACACGCCGCCCTGGAGTATGGGAGAAACCTGCAATCTGCTTCTTACCCAGCGAATATGGTAAAGATGATGGGCAGTTATGTGATTTTATGTGAGATGCTGTGAGAGAGGCTCCTGCTCACCTCGAGGAAACATACAGACAGATGATGAGCTGCCAACAAAGAGCCTAGTGGGCAGCTTTGAAGAAAGTCCCTGGAAAATAGCCAGTGAGGAGTCAGAGCCCTTAGACACCCACAAGAAATAAAGTTTGCTGGCCACCTGAATGACCTTGAACTCACCTCTCCTCCAGTCAAGCCTCCAGATAAGAATGCCTCCTGGCCACCACCTTGATTTCAGTCCTGTGAGACTGGGAGCAGAGGCCCCTGCTCTGCAGTGCTCAGACTCCCGCCCAGAGAAACTGGGGAATAAAAGCATGTGTGACTTTAAGCTGCTAATTGCATCGTAATTTGTTCCATGTAGTAGAAAATTGACATTGGGACCTAGAAGCTTTTTTTGTTTATATTTCCTCCAGTTTTCTCATCTGTAGGAGGGAGATCACTGTTGCCATCAAGTCAAATCTAGAGGGTATAAAGTGGTAGGGAGGCTGCCTGCTACATCTTTCTCCAGCAGAGCCGTTGGGGAGTTCCAACCTCTACTGGCAAGACACGATGCTGGCTCCCTGTGAAACATTCCAGAGGAGAAGTCACATGGGTTTAGCCTGATGGAACGAGACCTCTGAAACCAGAAAAGCCATGTAGAGACTCCTGCCAGTGCTGAGATGGTTACAACACCACTCCAAAGACTTTCTATCCACTGGCCTGTGATTGTCCTGCATTTGATGTCATTGCATGTACCTCATAAATCTGAAGAGGACTTTATAAACTGATATCAGACATATGGACTAGCATCAGACTTGTGGGCTTGGACTGGACTGGGCTGGGATGCTTTCTCCCTGTTCCATTCCTCTTGTATATAAACGCTCCCTTATATACATATGTGTGCTTTTGAATTTGTTTCTCTAGTGTATGCGGACCAACACATGCCCACTGCCCTAGAATCAAATCCAACTCTTTGTGACCCTTCAGGACAGAGTAGAATTGCTCTCTATAGCAGGGGGTCGCAACCCCTTTGGGGGTTGAGCAACCCTTCCAAAGGGGTTGCCCAATTCATAACGGCAGAAAAATTACAGTTATGAAAGTAGCAATGAAAACAATTTTACAGTTGGGGATCACCACCACATGAGGAACTGTATTAAAGGATCACGGCATGAGGAAGATTGAGAACTACTGCTCTACAGGAACAGAAAATCTCATGTTTTTCCTGCAGAGTGACTGGTGGGGTTTGAACCACTGACCTTGAGGCTAGCAGTCCAAGGCTGATCCAATAATATCGAGAACAACAAAAACAAAACTGTCACCTCACTATCATCAAATCTACACTGAATCATGATCCTATAGGACAGAATAGAACTGCCCTTTAGGGTTTCCCAAATTGTAAATCTCTATGTGTTAGTGGGTAGACTAGAGAAATAAATTCATAAACACACATAAGGGAAAGGTTTATATACAAGAGGAATGGAACATTGAGAAAGCATCCCAACCCAGTCCAGTCCAAGGTCATAAGTCCAATATTAGCCCATCTGTCCACTACCAATCTATAAAGTCTCCTTCTGACTCACGAAGCACGTTGAATGACACCAGTACAATCACAGGCCAATGGATGCAAGTCTTGTGTGTCCTGTGACAGTAGAAGCATCTCAGTACTGGCAGGGATCTCTCTGTGGTTTTTCCACCTTCAGAGATCTGGTTCCATTAGGGTAAGCCTGTGTGGCTTCTCCTCCGGCTCCTCCAGTTCCTAGCATGCTGCCATCTTGTCTTGTCAGTTGAGCCTCTTTAGGAACTAAGTCAAGTCTCTCACTTCTAATGGGAAATACCTCGAGACTTCCCAGAATTCTCAGAAGAAAGTCATGCCCACACAGAGGTCTCATTGACTATCTTCAGATTGATAGGCTAGACTCCACCCTTACACTCCCAATCAATGAAATGGACACCAAAGTACATGACCGCCTGTATTAGTTCGGGTAGACTAGAGGAACAAATTTTATAGACTCGCATATAGATATAAGGAAAAGGTTTATATACGAGAGGAACAGTACATTGAGCCCAGTCCAGTTCAAAGTCATAAGTCCAATATTAACCCATATGCCCAAAATCAGTCTATAAAGTCTCCTTCCAACTCACGAAGTCATAGGTCAGTGGGTGCAGAATCCCAGCGCTGGCAGGGGTCTCCACATGCATGGCTCCTCGCTTCCAGGGCTCAGGGTCCATCAACAGCAAAAGCAACTCATCACTGGCAGGGGTCCCCACGTAGTCTTTCCAGCTTCAGAGGTCTGCCTCCATCAGAACAAAATCATGTGGCTTCTCCTCCAGCTCCTCAGATGCTGCCATCTTGTCTTGTCCATGACTTATCGTCTCTGAGACTAATTCCCAATAACTGGGGGAGATAGCTTTTCATCTTCACGAGGGAAATATCATGAGATTTCCCAGAAGTCTCAGGAGAAAGCCATGCCCACATAAAGCCCTCATTGGCTACTCAATGGCTATCTCCAGATTAACAGACTAGACTCCACCCCTACATTTAAGTCATAAAATTAACATAAGCACATGACTGCCACACCACCAAACTCTACAAGAGCAGACAGTCTCATCTTTCTCTCAAGACGCAGCCTTTAGGGCCCCTACTACCTGTGAATAGCTAGGTCCAATCATTAAATTATGTCATAAAAAAACACAACCAAACTCACTGTCATTGAATCCATTCTGGCTCATATTGACCTTACTGGGAGCGTGGAATTGTTCCCTGGCGCTCCAGAAATGTTTACAAGAGTACAGAGCCTCATTTTTCTCTGTCAGAGCAACTAGTAGGTTCATAGGACCGACCTTGCTGTCAGCAGCACACTTCACCACCATGATTCCCTTTAAATGATAAGTCTTGCTAGAAGCCATTGTTTTATTGTAATGCTAGCTATTGTTATTGTATTACTAACTCACTATTACAACTGGTTTCTTGGCGCATAGCCCTTTAAGACAAACCTTATGGACGGGTGTCAGAGGAAATGGCTCTGCTGCTTAGGTGGGGCTAGGAGTCCTGGTGGAGAACACATCCAACCAAGCACAAATAGCGTTAAGGATGCAAGAGGATGGGTGTTCTCAGTAAATTGTGCTCCTGAAAACATGGGTTGTAAATTCTAACCACCCCCTAGCCCTGTGCTTAAAATCTCATTTGGAAATGTGGTTGCTTTGCTTTGCCAATGAGGCAGTATTCATGCAGACTCAACAAGCAAGTACAAAAGAAGGGGAACATACACTCACATGACTACCAAGGAACACAAGGTGAAAAGAGAAAAGGAGCTTCACCCAGAAAGGACACAGAGAGAATGAGAGAGCTTTACCCAAGAGACAGTACTCTGAGTTCAGACTTAAGGTCTTTTAAACTATGAGAAAAGGTTTTTTTTTTTCATTAAAACCACCCAATGGCAGCATACCTGATTGACTGAGACCCAATTACATCCTCACTTGGTGTGTTAGTCTGGGTAGACTAGAGAAACAAATCCAGGGAGACTCAGATGCTTTATCAGGAAACTAGTCAAGAGGTCTGAAAGCCCACCCAAATCCCAACTTCGTGGACAGCGCCCCCGGCCCACCACCACCCCGCAGAATTTATTTCCGAGTGCAGCACTGAAGCTACATTTCAGAGAGACGGACATGTGTGATCGGAGCACACCAGAGTAAATAAGGGGGGCGGGGGGAGAGAGAGTGGAGCACATCCTGGCCCAGCAAGCCTTGAGGACAATGTCCTTGCTCACAGCAGTGAATGCACAGAGAGGACCACATGACCAACCCCACTCTAAGACATGACACCCCTCACTGACCTAAAGCCCTACGGGGACAACACTGGAGACACAGTTTGGGAATTGCACCCAATCTGACTCCACCACAGCAAGGCAAAAACACTAAGGATGTGCAACAGAACAGCAAGGGAAGCAAAGCAAGGAAGTCCCAAGGGAGTACTAAAAATAGACTTTGAGGCCAGGGCACAGCATCTCATCAGATTTGACCAGAAAATACTCCTAAAGGTCAACAAACAGACTTTGAACAATTTATAAGTTTCTCTCTCTTTTTTGTCATTGGTTTTTTTGTAGCTCTTGTTGTTCTTTTGTTTTCTTTTGTTGCTTTGTTTTGCTCTGTCTTCTTTTTTTGTTCATATTATTATCTCTGCAGGTCTATCTATATAAGATAGGTAGGGTAAACAATCTGGAGGAGAAAACAATAGAACCAATGGTTCTGGGGCAGGGGACATGGGAGAGGGGGATGTAGGGGAAAGGAAATGGGTATTAAAAATCCAGGAACAAGGGAACAACAAGTGATCCGAAATGGATGGCGAGGAGGGTGTAAGAGGCTTGGTAGGGCTAGATCAAAGGCAATGTAACCTAGATGAATTCCTGAAACTCAAATTCAGGCTGAACATGATAGTGGGACAAGAGGAAAGCTAAGGAAATAGAGAAAAGAACCAGGAGGCAGAGGGCATTTATAGAGGTCTAAATACAGGCATGTACATATGTAAATGTATTTATATATGATGATGGAGAAATAGATCTATGTGCATATATTTATAGGTTGAGTATTATGATAGCATGAGGACATTGGGCCTCCACTCAAGTACTTCCTCAATGCAAGAACACTTTGTTCTATTAAACTGGCATTCCATGATGTTCACCTTCCTGACATGATCACTGGATCACTGAAGACAAAATACTTAAACAAATGTGGTGAAGAAAGCTAATGATACCTGGAAATCAAATAATACAATATCAGGGGTTTTAAAGGCTTGAAGATTAACAAACAGCCATCTAGCTGAGAAGCAACAAAGCCCACATGGAAGAAGCACACCAGCCTGTGTGATCACAAGGTGTTCATGGGGTCAGGTATCAAGCATCAAAGAACAAAAAAAATCACATCATTGTGAATGAAGGGGAGTGCAGAGTGGGGACTCAAAGCCCATCTGTAGGCAACTGGGCATACCCTTACAGCAGTGTCTCAGGGAGGAGATGACTCAGTCAGGGTTCAGTGTAGCATGAACATGTGCCTTTCCTCTTGTTCCTTGAAGCTTCCCCCCCACACACACACACACTAGCATGATCCCAATTCTACATTACAAATCCAGCTAGACCAGAGTATGTACACTGGTACAGATCAGGGCTGGAAACAGGGAATCCAGTGCAGATAAACCCTTGAGGACCAATAGTGAGAGTAGCAATACCAGGAGGGTAAGGGAAAGGTGGGGGGAGAAAGTGGGGACCGACCACAATGATCTATATATAACCCCCCTCTCTGGGGGATGGACAATAGAAAAGTGGGTTGAGAGAGGCATTGGTTAGTGTAAGACATGAAAAAAATAATAACAATTTATAAATTATCAAGGATTTGTGAGGGATGGAGGGCCAGGATGGGAGGGGAAATTTTTAGGAGCTGATACCAAGGGTTCAAGTATAAAGAAAATGTTTTGATGAATTGATGATGGCAACAAATGTACAAACATGCTTGACACAATAGATGGATGTTTGGATTGTGATTAAAGTTGCATGAGCCCCCAATAAAATGATTTTAAAAAAGAAAGAACGCTATATACAGGAGTCAGCCCATCAGATCAAGTCCATTGTCCTATAATAGTCTATATGTCTAACACCAGTCTGTAAATTCCTCTTCAGACTCATGCAAAACATGCAATGATGCCCAGTACAGGAAGATCACACACCAGTGGGTGGAAAGTCTTCTGGATTCAATGGTTGTGGAAGCATCTTAGCACTAGCATGGGTCTCCATGTGGTTCCACCAGCTCACAGATCACCATACTTCTATGTCTTCTCCACAGGAATGTCTCACAGGGAGTGTATGGCAGTCACTACGTGGTGTCAATTTCAGGACTGGGAGTGTAGGGGTGGAGTCTAGCCTGTCAGTCTGGAGATAGCCAATGAGATCTCTGTATAAGTATGGCTTTCTCCTGGAAATTCTGGGAAATCTGGCCATATTTCCCTTGGAGATGCTCTACTGATAAGACACAAGGCTCAGCCCCTGGGACACATTGCAGCTGACAAGACACATGGGAGCATGCCATTAGACCCTGAGCCCTGGAAACTGGAGGAGCCATGAGGAGACCCCTGCCAGTGCTGAAATGCTTCTACCACCACTGGATACACAAGACTTTGCACCCACTGGCCTGTGATTATTTCCTGGCATCATTGCATGTGTTTTGTGAGTCTGAAGATGACTTATGGGATGGTATAGGACATATGGGTTAATATCAGACTTATGGACTTGGACTAGACTGGGTTGGAATGCTTTCTCAATATTCTATTCCTCTTGTATATAAACCTCTCCCTTATATGCAGATGTGTGGTTATGAATCTGTTTCTCTAGTCTACCTGGACTAACAAAGAGAAAGAGAGAGAAAGAGACCTCCAATGAGCTATTTATCTGCTTAGTGCCTCCAAATGAGGTTATTCATCTGTGACCTGACTGATAGGCTAAACTCTACCCCCTCACTCTTAAGTCTCAAATTGACAACATTTTGTAACTACCATACTTGGCCAGGCCTTGGGGATAGCAGGCTCACGGCTTCTGACCTCCTCCTTTTTGCTCTATGGTGACTGTTTATGGTGCCTTGTCAGTCAGACCCGTCAGGCAGCTTTCCCTGTCCTTGCTATGGAGGCATCACCCAACAATGGACGGAACTCTTTTCGGGGAGGGTGGGGGGCGGTGAAGGATGAGGAACACAGTTTAGTA
Source organism: Nesogale talazaci (assembly GCA_004026705.1). Taxonomy (NCBI): domain Eukaryota; kingdom Metazoa; phylum Chordata; class Mammalia; order Afrosoricida; family Tenrecidae; genus Nesogale; species Nesogale talazaci. Next base: position 75,684 of record PVJH01002751.1, read on the forward strand.
GGACATGTTCATCAGCTGGCATAATAAGGTTCATCACGTTGTGTTCAATGCTCGTTCGGTGAGTAGTAGTGGGATTTTGAAAAGTTGCAAGCAACCACTTCAGATACAATTACTGTTCTCTTCTCCTCTGAAATTAGAAAAGCAGCCCAGACCCAGAGAAGCTAGTGCCTGAGACTGATCGATGACATGGAGCGCAGCCCCGTCTACTCTAAGATGAGAAGAACTAAAAGGTGCCCAGCTTTTGGCCATTCTAGTCAGAGCCACAGTAGACAGGCCTAGAATCTCAATTCCTACCAAAAGGACAAAGAAAATAAGTTCAGACTTACTGGACTGATGGATTCCCCAAGACTATCGTCCAGAGATACTCTTTAATAAAATCTTGAATTAAAACTGATCTCTGAGGTCACCCCCAAAATAATACCACTTCTAAGTCTGATACTCCATTAAAAAAAATCAACTATGTGAGTCCAAATGGTCAAAAACTACTTGAAAACATTAGAGGGTAGGGAAACTAGATGAATGAAAACAGAGTAACCAGAATGAAAATTGTTGAATGAGAACCTAAACTACTATGCAAACCTTCACAATGAAACCTTCACAAACACAATGAAACACTCTCAACAAAGAAAACCCAGTGGTACTTCTGGATCCCTTCTACTCTGTTGACATGGGCTTGCTGAGTTAGAATCAATAGAAACTGACTATTCACACCATTTCCCCCCATTTCTTTCCATGGGATTCAAATGTAGGGTAATCTGTGGTAGCTGCTTTAATTTCACACCCTTCATTGACTGCCTTCCCTTCCCCATCTTACCCTACCCCCTACAACACACACCCATAAACCCAGTCTTCTGACCAGCATGTCTCCCAGCAGCTTATTGTAACTATATGCCCCAAAGGTGACTCCTGGGTTGAGCCCTAGAAGCACATCTCTCTAGAGCAGCACCCGATTGGTGGCAGTAGCAAAATGACAGGTAAGAAGTAGCAATGAAAATAATTTTATAGTTAGGAGGCCACCACAACATGAAAAATTATATTAAGAGATCATGATATTAGGAAGGTTGAGAAGCACTGTTCTAGAGTCAAATGATAGCATATTATTTTTCAGGTGTATTGGGAATATTGAGATGACTACCCTGAACAGCTCTGTATTCACAAAAACAATGGCAGACGCTTCATCTGCAAAGAAAGAGCCCAAAACATACTATCCTCTTTTTCTATTCTGGAATGATTAGCAAGATGAGTATACTGTGTGTTTCTATACAACCTGCACAAGTGGGGAATGCATTGAGGTTAGAAAGGAATAAAAGGGGGTGGGGTAGGGGGTTGGTGAGAAGAAAGAAAGCAATCATTATGTAGGAGAATCAGAAGGACATAAAAGGAAATGGAACTTGAATTTCTGGGAGATGATAAGGAAAATTGCTTTGAGGCAACAGGGTAGGAGAAGAGCGCCCTATTCCCTGGAGATGAAAGATATGAGAAGCTAATGAGAGCCCCTGTCTGTAAACCACTGGGTCATCAAAGCCAGAGGACTAGGCAGAACCCTGCAGAAAGCGATCAGAAGAGGCAAAATCAGGTCACCTCCCCAACTGTAAATGCACAAAGCCAGCAAGCCTGGAAAAGGAAGGGACTCGCCTTGCTATTTCTGATGACATTCAGGCCCTGTGGAGGCTGTCCTTCTTGGCTGTGTTGGGGAGGAGGGGGCCCTTGTTGGATGTTCTTGTACGAGGAGGAAGATAACAAGAATGTTTTCTTCTTCTTTTTCTTGCCGATTGCATCCTGGAAAATTCAATTGTGATGATAAAGATCGAGCAATTGTGCTGAAGCAAGGAACGCATTATGGAATAATAGCCCAAGTGTTGAACTCTAATCTTGTTTCCTTCTCTGTTGAAAAAAAAAAAAAAAGAAAAGTTTACTTCTTATGACTGTCGGCTGGCCCTGCCCACACAGGAAGGCAGAACATTCAGCCATATATGATTGTGGTAAAAATTCTCTCCATAGAGGGAGCCTTCTAGGCAGCCCTGATAGTGTGGAGGGGCACAAGTGTCCACTGTATCCCAAGGAGAGGAAGCTTGTTGAGACTGAAAGAATATTAAGTATACAAGGGAGGAAGAAGGAAGAGCTGGTGATCCAGATTAAAAGCACCAGAGCAATAGACGGACTCCACTCTCATCCAGGAGGGACTAAGGAAGGAACAAAAGCCTGGGATACAAGGGTCAGTAAACAATGATGCCACGTCCTTTTGAAGCACATGAGGCACATGAGTTTTGTCAGCAGAAACCATCTGGTTCACAGAACAAAGTCTGATTTATTTTGCATTGAGTCAGATCTTTATATTAATTTTAAGGATCGAGAACTGAATAGTTGCCATTGTTGTCAGCTGTAAAGGAGATTCTGGACCAAATGCAGGAGCGATTTGACTGCCAAAAGAGCAAACCCATCTGTCTCGGGAGAAGTACAGCCAGCATGTTCTTTAAAGACAAAGAAGGTGAAACTTCACCTTTGTACATGTTTTCTGAAGAGCTCAGTCTCTGCTGTTGCCTATCACACTTGGTAAAGCAGGGGGTTGACAAAAAGAGGAAGAAACGCAAAGAAATCGATTGACATGGTGGCTGCAAAAATGGACTCAAGTATAGGCATCATTGTCAGGATGGCACCTGGCAGTGCTTTGTTCTCTTGTGCACACAGTCTCTATGGGTCAGAAGCAACTCAGTGGCACCCACCACTAACAATATCAACAGCAACACAAGGAGTGCTCCAGTAGTTTTAACAGCACTGGCTAGCTACAGGATGATTCTTCCCGCTGACAAAACTGAGATTTCCTTGACTGCATGCCTTAGCCTTCTCCGTCTCCTCTCATGGAGCAGAGAGTGATAGTCTCATAGCAATGTCGGAGCCCTGGGGGCTGAGTGGCTTATGCATTGGACTACTCAACAAACCCACAGCTGCTTCATGGCGGAAAGAGGGGCCATGCCCTACATGGCTAACCACAAAGTCAGTGGTTTGAACCCGCCAGTCACTCCCTAGGAGAAAGATGAGGCTGTCTCATTACAGGAAGATGTTTTTTTAGTTTTTTTTTATTTGGGGGGTGGGGGATCACTGCCCTCTGGTGGTCATGGGAGCTACCCAGCACTGCTCCTGAGGGCCGCTGCTGGATTTGAACCGCCAAGCCTGTGGGCTGCAGTCCCGCACTTGACCACTTAAGCCACCAGGGCTCAGCCACAGGAAGATTTAAAGACCTGGAAATGCAAAAGGACAGTTGTGTTCCGCCCTGTGTGGTCACTATGAGCTGGGAACAACAGGAAAACAGAGAGGCTTTGTTTTGGTTTGAATGTTGTAAAAAGGTATAGCCTCCGAAACCCACCGGGGAAATTATAAGCTGTCCTATAGGATCACTACGACTGGAATCAATTCGATGGCTGTTAAGTAAGAATTTGGAAATGCCAAGTATTTTTGGTAATAGGTTTGCTCCAGTTGGGACAGTCACTTTAAGTCACCTATGGAAGCAGGGAGTGAGTGTGTTATTAAGACTAGGGGGCTGAGCCCCGGTGGCGTAGTGGTTGAGTGCGGGACTGCAGACCACACACTTGGTTCAAATCCAGCAGTGGCTCTCCAGGAGCAAGGCTGGGTAACTCCCACCACCACCAGAGGAGAGTTATGCCCCCCCACCCCAATAAAAGACTAGGTAGGGTACAGCTGTCTTCTGAGCACGGTTGATTCCATCCCTAGTAGACTCCCAGTGTCAGGAATGCTTCTTCCAAAGGTGGAGTTGACCATGGGTTCACAGAATGACTCTGGACAAGGCACACAGAGACATGCAAAGACCATGAAAATCACACCAGGTTATCCAAAACTGCTCTGGCAGGTGACAGACACAACGGACAGAACGTGGTGCTAAGCCTTCCTTTGCTTACACTCTAACAACCTTGAATTTTTAATGTTTTACAAGTGACAGTAAACTGAAGATGCTAACAAGGCCATAATACTAATTCTAAAATCTGAGTGTTTTGTTACTCAATAGCCACTCGACTGGTTTTCGGCAGTCTGAAACTACCAGCTGCTCCGGAGAAGAAAGACATGGCTTTTTGCTTCAATATAAAGAATTGGGGACACCCACAGGGGCAGATCTATCAAGTCCTATTGATTTACCATCAGTTAGAAATGACTGGATGAGTCATGAGTTAGGAGAGGGGTAGTGTGAGGCACAGTTGTGAAGAGTTATCCACGTAAATCAAATACTTAGAATTTTGGTGAGTCCGTCAAGTGTTCATCATGTCAGGATCAAAACTCAAATAAAACCTTAGAAGAGAGTGTCAGTAGGATATAGATAAAAAAAAAAATGGACCAGTGGCAAGGAAGACAGAAAACCTGAAGGGGAGAAAAAACAGGCTGCACAAGAAAATAAGATCAAAGCCAAATCCCTCTGGGACTGACTAAGTAGGAGAAAGGAATTCTAGTCATCCACTCCAGTAATCAACATAGGCTCAATTAACGTTCGGAAATGGCACAATTGGGAAGGTTCCAACAAACTCAGACTTCAGCAGCACTTCCCTTTCATTCAATCGGATGCAACTATGCCTTTGCTACTCAGAATTGGACAATGTCCCATGGTGCAGCCGGATTCAATGACCATTAAATTGCAGAGGTGGTAAGAAGGGACTCTACTGAGACAGTCTGCTTCTCCTTCTTCTGAAACATTTTGGTATTCACTCAAAGGAGTCAATGTTGGTCTCGTGCAAGTGTTATTATCTAAGAAGCATAACCAAACCAACTGACACTCACAGCCATGGAGTCAGTGCTGACTCACCATGACCCCAGGTGGGCTTCCAAGACTGTAATTGTTTACGGAAGCAGAAAGCCCAGTTTGTCTTCTATGAAGCTGCTCGTGGTTTCAGACTGCGGCCCATGGGATTTCAGCCCAACGTGTAACCACTACACCATCAAAGAAGAATGAGATTGTTTATTGGACTTACAATTTAGCTTATGGATAAATAGTTAAAAAAAAAAAAACCTGAGTGCATTTGTTTTGTATTTGCTGCCTAGCAAATTGCCATAGACTTTGTCGTGCGAAACAGCACGTATTTATTCTCCCAGTTTCTCTGAGTCTGAGGTCCAGACACAGCTTACCTCGTCTTCTACCCTGGATCTTGTAAAGTCGTCATTTCATCTCAGGACGTAGTCTCATCTGAAGTCTAAACTGTGGAAGAATCCACGTCCAAGCACACTCGCATGTTGGGAAAGTTCATTTCCTTTTGGCTATAGAACCGAGAGTCCTAACTTCTTGCTGCCTCTTGACTAAGAGAAGATAACCATGGGCTCCTGGAGGCTACCTGAAGCTCTTTGTTAGAGGGGCTTCTCAACGTGATGGTTTATTTGATCGAGCAGCAAGTCAAGTATTTAGAACAAGTCTGCAGGCAAGATGGAGTTGTGTATGACGTAACAATCTGGGAGGGATATTCCATCACCCCTAATGGTTAGAAGTGAGTCCCGGGTCCCATTCACACTCAGTGAGAGGGAGTGCCAAAAAAAGGGGCAGGAACACTAAAACGATGACCAAATCCATTGCTACGGAGTTGACTTCAACTCGTGGTGACCCATATGTTAGGCTACAACCTTTATGGAAGTATTTTGCAGATTTTACTACCATGGTGCTGTGGCGTGGGTTTGAACTCCTAGCCTTTAGGCTGGTGTTGTTATTGTGTTTTACTCTCCCATAGAGCTACGGGTGTGTTTGAACCACTGACTTTTGACTTAGCAGCCACATGCTTAATAATTGTACCTGTAGGGCTCCTTTTAGATCAGCAGTTGAGCATAAACTATGAGTGCTAGCTAGTGGACCCCATCTAAACCTCAGGAGGTGGGAGTCATGAAAGGCCAAGAAAAGTCTGCTTGCCATAATTACTATTCAGCTATGAAATAGCTGATGGGCTGAAAGGGTGTGTATGCTTCCCAGGAGTCAAATCAGGGTCCCTGGTGATTGGGGACTTCAAGGAGTACAGGCTGTTCCCCCCTGCTTTGTGGTCTGTTTCCATAGGTTCACTGGAGAAGCCACAGCAGCGGCTGCATGTGCAGAAGCAGCAGCCACCAAACTGTGCTCTGGAGGGGACTCAACAGACACCTGACCACCTCAGAGAAGGCTCAAGGGGCTGCTCTCCTCTCTGGCTTTCCAACCAGTTGGGATCCGGTTCCACCCATGCTTTTGCCTTGAAAACATCCTTAAATGCCAACAAATCCAAGAGTCTGACAGAGGGCAAAGTCTCTGGCCTTAACAATACCAAGCCTGCTAATGAAAAAGACTTGACAGGCTGACACTGCCTGAGAATCCTTAATGCCATCATCGCGCCGTCATGCTCCAATGCCCTGAAGTAATGGCAGTTTAATCTCCAATCCACTCATCACCATCAGAAGGAGGGGGGGGGAGAGCTGAAACTATAAAATACCGATGAAAGGTGAGGGTACTGCCTCATGACGCATAACGTGTGGTTTTATTCCAATGCTTCAATGTAATTCCTTTTCCTTCTAATACCAACTGTTATTTAGTCTTATGCAGTAGATCCTTTTATTTCATGACTTCGTGTGAGAAAACCTCATTTTGCTTCAGAATCCCAGTTTTTGTTAGAAGGATGTCCTCCATAAATGATGAGGTTTCCTACTTGTTTGGAAGGTCACTTGCTGGCTGTGATAAAGACCCAGTGAGGCCTGGTGTGCTGCAGAGGAAAGACTTAGGGAATGAGAAAGGAAAGTCTGGGACACGTTCATTAAAGCCTGATTAGAAGACACCCTGAAAAAACGTAGTGGGTCAGAGATGGGATAAGGAATTCCTATTGTTCATGTGTATTTCATATTTATTTGACTCCTCTATAAGCATTGGCACCGTTGTTAATATTTTTTAAAAACAACAAGCTTCTCCATCTTATTCTTTTCTTTTCTTTTTTTTTTTTTAGGCATCACTGCCCTCAGGTGGTGGGAGTAGGAGGCCCAGCCTTTGCTCCTGGGAGCTGGAATTGAACCTCCAACCCAGTGGGCCGCAGTCCCGCGCACAACCACTACGCCACCAGGGCTCAGCCCTTCTCCCTCTTATTCTAGGACATCATATGTCTCTTACCCATCTAGGGAGTGAAAAGACAGGCTTTCCTCTCTTGTAGAGTCACGGTCTCCAAAAACTCACAGGAGCAGGTCTAGCCTGTCTCACAGGGTCGCTCTGAGTAGGCATCCACTGAATGGCTATAAGGCGCTTTTTTTTTTTTAACCCCATTCTATGATGCTCCATGAGTGTCTCTTTTTAAAATCTTCTACCTACACTCCCACTCACTGCTACTCAGTCCATTCTGGCACATCGTGACACTGTGTCAGGTTTCCAAGGCTGCAAATCCTTATGGGGACAGACAGCCTCCTCTTTCCCCCAGGAAGCTGTCTGTAGGTTCGAACCACAGATCTTGCAGTTCTGAGTCCAACGCTGACCCAACGGTGCAATTTCCTTACCCTGTATCCACCATCCTTATGGACCATGGCCTCTCAACTGGGTTCTTCTCTTGCGTCTTCACCTCCTCGGTGAGCATTTCTCTCCTGCATTTTGGCTCCCACTCAATATCAGTGCGTCTGAAATCAATCTGGCCCTACTCTCTAGGTTCAGTGTGTCCTCTAATCAGGCTTTAATGAACATGTCCCAGGCTTTCTCTTCTCATGCCCTAAGTCTTTCCCTCTCTATGTTAGGGGAGAAGCAAATCCAGAGACACTCATCTATAAGAGAGAGTTTTATATCAGAGAGACATTCTCATCGTCATCGTTGTAGATGAAGAACACATTCCCAACCCAGTCCATATCAAATCTCTAAGTCTGATAGTAACCCATGTGTATGTGTCGGATACTGGTCTATGTAAATTCCTCTTCAGGTTCACACAACATATGCAATGATGCTAAAGGTAGGAAATTCACAAGCCTGTGAGTGGAAAAGCTTATGGATCCAGTGGTGGTGGAAGCATCTCCAGGGCTCTGGATGCCACAGTGTGACTCCATGTGACTTGTCATAAGGGATGTGAAACAGAGAGCGGAAGGTAGACAAGAGTTTCCAGAATCCTCATGAGAAGGCCATATCCACACAGAGGTATCATTGGCTCTGACCTCATTGATAGGCTAGACTCCACCCCTTCACTCAAGTCACTCAAGGAGACAGGCGATTATGTAACTGCCACACTATCTCCCCTTTAAAAAAAAAAAGCAAAATATGTTGGTAATTTAATTCCAGATCATAGTGAGTCTACATTGGGTCTCCAAGGCTATACATCTTTAAAAATACAGACAGCCTCATCTTTCTCCTATGGAGCCTTGGTAGATTTGAACCAATGACCTTGTCTTTAGTAGTCTGATGCCAAACAGTCTTGGCCAAACAGTTGGCAGTTATTCAAAAAGCTAACAGAGAGTTACCACAGGCCAAGAGAACCGAAAACAACTGAGCACAAAATATCTTGTTCATAGGTGTTCCTAACAACATTATTCCCAATAGTCCAAAAGTGGGCACAACTCAAACGTCCACCAATGGTTGAATGAGTCAATTAGACTGAATGCATACAAACAATGGAATATAGTTATTGATGTTAGATGGAGTCGAGTAGATTCAGGACCAAGGTGATCCCAGGGGGTAGATTCCAACCATCCCACAGTGTTTTCTTGGCTGCGATCTTTATGGAAGCTGATCTTTTTCTTCCCCAGAGTGTCTGGGTGGATTTGAACCGGCAACTTTTCAGTTAGCAATCGAGCCCTTCACCATTTGTAAGAAGGAATGGAGTGCTGTTCTACAACTTGAGTCAACCTTGAAAACATGATGCGGAATGGAAGCAGCTCGACACAGCCCACCTGCTACCAGATGCCCCTCACATTCATGGCGTAGTGGCCTACGGGTTGGGCTTTGAGCAGCAAGGTCAGTTGTTCAAATCTACCAGTTGTTCCATGGGACGCGGAACTCCCATAAATATTTCTGCTCCCATAAATATTTACAGGCTCGGGCTGAGCCCTGGTGGCACAGAGGTTGTGTGCGGGACTGCAGCCCACAGGGTTGACGGTTCAAATCCAGCTGCAGCTCTCCAGGAGCAAGGCTGGGCTTCCTACTCCTACCAGGGCAGTGATGTCAAATATATATATGTATATACACACACAGAGGCTTGGATACCTCAATGAGTCGTTCACTATCCACGGGGTCACTGTGAGTCAGAACTAACTTGTTGTCAGTAAGTTTTTCGGTTTGGTCCAGAATAGTAAAAGCCATGGAGGCTAAAAGGAGATTGGTAGTTACCAAGGGCTTGGTGGATGAAGGAGTCACGAAATGACAGGTACTGGGTATGATTTCTTTTTTAAGGGGATGGAAATGTTCTGAATCACAGAGTAGCGGGGGCTGTACACCACTCTGGATATATTTAAAAACCACTGAATTATATACTGCAGAAAGGTTAACATGGTGAACTGCATGTAGTGTGAATTTTATCTCACTGAAATAAATAAGCAACCTCTGTGGACTGAGGAATGACATTGGACCGTGGAAGAGAGGGGAGATGAGCCAGAAATGCGGAAGGGCATCTTTGATCTTCAGCAAAGCAAGGCACTCATTAACAGCGCCAGAACCAGGCCTTGAGGTGTGTGTGTGTGTGTGTGTGTGTGTGTGTGTGTGTGTGTGTAGGGGGGGGCTCCTTCTGTCTTCACATCTGATCCTGAGCTTCCAACAGGTGGGCTTTGATGCCTCTTTGCTGAATATATTAAAATCCAGGCCTGAAGGACCCAAAGAGGAGGTGGGGACTAGAGAGTGAAAAATAGCCCAAAGAAGGACTTGAAGTGGAAATGAAACTCCTTCGGGGAGAGACATTTACTACGTCCTTTACTGCCAGGTTGAAGGGGAATGGGGGTGTATCTTTTGCACGGAATACATTTAATTATTTCGTTTCTGTTTTCTGTGACGTCTTTCTCTTTTGCTCTTTCTGGCCCCCTCACTTGAATAAAAAGCTTGACCTTCAAGGCCAATAGGAGTTTGGGGACAGCATTTTGCAAATAAAGCAAAATCCAGCCTTTACGAGTACTCATCTCGAAGTCGGGTTCTTTGAAGCTAGCCAATCAGATGGCTCCATGAAAGATGATGAAAAATTCGTGTGTTTTTTGGTTTTGTTTTCCCCAAGACATGCTGTACTTGCCCTTAACATTTTTTTTTTAATCTTTTGGTTTTGGAAAAGATCCCTTGGTAAGGCCCTTGGAGGAAAACATTTTCTCTCACGCCCTCAGCCTGTGGAACAGATCTTAATAGCCACTACATGCAGGGGAGAGTCCACGTGTTCCCCCAGATGGCTGCCGAAACACTGCTCACATTTAGCAATTTCACAAGACAGAAGGAAAAGAACAACAAACCCAGAACTGCACGATGTCCTCGCACCTCGATCAGGGTTTCCCGAGCAGACACAGTCAAAGAACCTAGAGTTAGTTTCCCTTCTCCAATTCTTCACTCTCCTACCTCCCATTACTTTCTTTTTTTTAATAACAAATAATGTTGCCCAACAGGCAGCTAAGGCCTCTTGTTCTCTGGCATGTGCCATGTGAGGAATCCTTAATATATCATCTGAATGACCCCAGCACCCCTGACTTCTTACGACATCGTTTCATCCATACCTAAATAAAGTGATTTTGTATTCAAATCCAAGAAATCTGGGCCTTCCGAACATTCCTGAGACAAAACACAGGGAGGGGCTAGGACAGAGCCTGCTGAAGAGAGGGATGCTGGCCAACTGGTGCTGTTGTCTTCAAAGAGGGCCTGGGACTCTGATCTGAGGGCAAAGCCCTGCGTGGCCACGTCGGTACTTCTGAGAGGGAGCAGTGAGTGCTGGGAGAGCTGGCAGGCCAGAGTCACTCCCCAAGCTGGGGGGGAGGGGGATGTCTCAGGCACCGAAATTCAAACTGGAACTGGAAGGAACAATGTGGTTGCTATTAAGCTGACGTCAACTTATGGCGACCCCATCATGTCACAGTAGAACAAAGCTCCCCGAGGGGTGTCAAAGGCTGATTTTTCAGATCACCAGGCCTTTCTTTCGAGGCATCTCTGGGTATATGGGAACCTCTAACCTTTCGGCTAGTAGCTGAGTGCACTCACCATTCACACCACCTCAGGGCTCCAAGAAAGAGCAAGTTCCTTCCTTGTCATTCACACCTGTGTGTTCCCTCCAGTTCCCTCCATGTGCAAAGCCTACTGAGGAGCGGCTGGTGCAGGCGAGCAGCGGTTTGTGGAATGGCTGCAGCACAGAGAAGGTGGGAGGAGGGTGGGTTTGGAGTTGAGAGACGATAGCCTGCCAGCTGGCAACTCCGTGTCTTCGTGGCATCCGTGGTTGGTTTTAAAAAACAGAAATTGTATGTTCTCCCAGTTCCAGTGACAGGAAGTCCGCAGGCAGGGGGACAGAGATTCTAGGGAGGGCGCTAAGCTTCTCTTGCAACCGGCCTTCCTCGATGGTGTCTTTCTCTGTCCCAACCCCCACCCCCTATACCCCCCCACCCTGTTTGTCCTCATGTGTTTGTCTGTCCCCGCTGCTATTTATATCACACAGAATTGATTGCCTTGAAGACAGGGCCTTATTGACAGGAAAAAGAAAATCTCGGTTCCAAATAGGATTCCAGCGACAGTCTGGACATTTCTCTAAGGGAGCCCGAACAAGTTTGTGACAAAATGGAATGCAAAGAGAGTGGACTATTTCTATGAACTTTCAGAAGGCCTCCAGTGGTTGGGAAGGAGGCCCAATTCAATCCATTATATTCTGCTCTGGGTTACAATGCAATTTGCTCTTTTCTTTTTAGAGTAGTTTTATGGACTCGTCATTCCCATATCCTACAATTCAACAATTCGATCAAACCTAAAGGAGAAGATGGCATTGAGCTTAACTTGTGAATCCCTGGTTTGCAGAAGGCGATGGCTAATAGTGGAAGTCCAAAATCCATCTGCAGGGTCCACGCATGGATTAAACTTCCGGTGAATGGCTGCTGAGGGATGTGACTGGCCCTGTTATCAGACAGAGACGTGTAAAGTTGATTATGGACGATGTAATTAGGTGAAAAGGTAATAATAGTTGATCTCCCTTTTGACCCACTGTAAAGCTGTTTCCATTTTTAAAAGCCAGGTAAGGGGCAATACATGTAGATTAAGCCCTAGTGAGTCTCCTCTGACTGCAGAACAGGCAGGGGAAGGGCCTGCTGTCCTGCAGAGTGCGTTGGGAAGCAGATGACTGCAGAGACAGTCAGTTAAGATTTAGCATCCTGTCATGTGATAACCCATATGATCGAGTTAACTTTGTTCTATTTTTAATATTCTCTGCTTTCTTTTGGAAAGGGGCTTTTGTCTGCATTATCCTGTTATTCTTATTTGTTCTTTCATGTTTTCCTGTATGTGAAACCCTGGATAGGTAACTCTGCAGAGACAGTTACTAGATTCAAGGTTCCTTTGGGGCATGGCAGGGCAGGTGGGGGAAATGGAGAGCTAATAATGCCACGTACAAGAATGAAAAAAGAAATCTAAAACTGATCGTGGTGCTGATTGTGTCACTCTCCTTGATGGAGTTGAGCAATTGAATGGTATCTGTGAAATATGTGCCGATGAAATGATTCAAAAACAGAAGTGGTGTCATCATCACCACCATCAATTTCAGAACATTTTCTCCTTCCTTGTACCCATTGTTATTTGCTCCCCAGTCCCCGGCCCCCACCTCCCCTGCCAGCCCCACAAGGACCCATTCATCCCGCTACTATCTCTGTAGATGTACCTATTGATCTCTTCATTTTCCCCCCAACAGTTTTACTGCACATAATTGTATCGATCTTTTCTTGATCTTCCCCCCAGGAATCTTGATCCCAAGGAAAGGTGCTGCTTTACTCGGCGGTCACAGGGAGCTGGTGGTGTTTTCTGAAGGGAAGGCAGAGAGTGACTTCTATCCTAAGTGACTCCTCCCCCTCCTAAGGAGAAAAAGTCAACTCTGTGTTGAAAAAGGGAGTCCTGGTGGCCCGGTGAGTTAAGCATTGGGCTGCTAACCAGAAGATCAGCAGTTTAAAACCACTAGCCATTCCACGATGATTTACAGTCTTGGAAACCCACAGGGACAGTTCTCTTTGTCCTATAGGATCTCTGTGTGACAGAATCAACTCGAGACAGTGAATTTGAACTCAGAGTGTTTGAGGGACTAAACCTAGTCTGGGACTGTCCTGAAGAGCAGGTGTTGTGCAAAATCCCACCCATGCTTTCTGGTGGTTGTCGTTAGGTGCTGGGGAGCGCTGCTGATGCAGAACTACCCTTCTGTACAACAGAACCAAACCCTGGCCATCATCAGCACCGATGTGAGGTGTGAGCCCACTCTACAGTGTCAATCCAATCCGCCATGCTTCAAACAGGCACGATGAAATCCCTCATCCAGGTGTTCCAGCCAATCTGGTCCATTTGTATTCTGAAAGGACCATCTCAGCACCACATCTGCCTCTACCACCCACAAAGAAACACGGGTCATGTACAGAGACACACCACAGTCAGGACCCTGCTGCCTGTGAGCAGAGACGCCTGTGACAAGGCTGACTCGGGGGGGGGGGGGGGGGGGGGGGGGGGGGGGGGGGGGGGGGGGGGGGGGGGGGGGGGGAAGGGGCAGACAAATGCAGTCAACTTCTCATCAAGAAAGAAATGTAAAACAGAAAGTAGACGAAGTCAAGGGGTGGGCACCTGCTGTTCAGGAGGAAACGTCAGCCTTTACATATGATGCCATCTGCCTGGGAGAAAGGCATCAGAAAGAGTTGGGCAGGGGAAGAGGAGACGCCAATCCTAGGGAGAAAACTTTGATGTCCCTTTAAAAGGCAGACTTGTTTGTGAGTTCATAGCTCCATGAGAGACGGGGACTCAGTCCATGCTGTTTCGAGGACCCAGTTCATGCTGTCTCTCTGAGCTCCTTTTCTAACAACATAGAAGAGGGGCATCAACACCATGGGCACTGCACTGGCAACCTCTTCCACCTTAGATTCCTTTTGAGCTTGACGAGTTTCTTTCTCCTTTTTAATTTTAAAACATCCCTTTCATCATGGAACATCTCAGAACCATGGGCTGTCAGCTCTAGACAGGACCTTGGAAGCAAGAGAAATCATAGAGAGCTGAAAGAAGTTCTGTAGCAATAAAAAATGGATAACTGTCAACAGCGGCTTCTGGGAAGATAAAGTTATAAGTCAGTGTCTGAAAACCAATTATTAAGGGAGGATAGAGATGGTTTGAGGAAACAAAGACACCCAGCTTTAAATAATGGTGGATTATAATGAGAAGTACATTTTAATGGTAAAGATAGAAAGCAATGAGAACTGTCTGCATTTTGATGAAATTTCTTACACCATTAAGTAATACGGGGATCTTTCATCCAGGGAATGCAAGCCTATTTTAAAGACATTCTGAATAAATCTTATTATTTAAGGGATGTAACCACTCCTCAGGTATAGAAGAGAGGAAATAATTTAGACAAATAGGTGTTTTTCCAGTTAAAATAAGGGAGCCGACAATGTGCTAAGATCGTGAAGGTCCAACCCTGTATGTTTTCATCCTAAATCAACTTGACTCCCCAGATCACATATGCTGTTACACAGTGTGCGGCTCACTGGTAAAGCAGTGCATAAATTTGCTAGCAATAGGGGATTCACCTTAGTTAATTGCCTATGTGCTAGAGCAAGGGTTCTCTTGGTGCACTGAGTTACATGTGGGGTTGCTAATCACAAGGTCAACAGTTCAAAGCCACTGGCTGCTTCTCAGGAGGATGTTGAAGTTTTCCACACCCAGAAAGATTGACAGCCTCAGAAACCCATAAAAGTAGTTCTACTCTGTCCTAGCAGGCTGCTATGAGCTTTGTTTTTGTTGTTTTCAATGCACTAATCTCTTCCATAAGGCATTTTCTTTTATGGCATTGAAGTGGAGTTTTGTTTGTTGGTTTTTTTAACATGCTAAGCTCCTCCACAAGGTGCCTTTTGTTTTCTCATCTTTAAATGAAATATATACATGGCATTGACTAACCAAGCAGGGAAATGGTAGCATCAGACAAACAGGGATCACGGAACCTGGGTGGAAGAAGGGAAGCTTTATGTTGAAGACCCGGGAGGCACAGGAAGGAAAGGGAGGCACTCATTATTTGGAAGCACGGGTTTTATGTGTCCTGGGGAGGGGGCAAACTCTAACTGCACATCTGTCATTTCAGCCACAATAATTCAGACCTAACATCGTCATCTGGGGGTTAAATCTAAAGGGTGACATCATAAAAGTTGATTGGAATGCTTTGTAGCTTAGTTATAAACACATGCCGTGGGCAACTACTTGTTCCAAGAAGCATGGTGCTTGAGGACGGAGGGAGACTTTGAAAAGAGCCACAGCAGCAGGTAAGTAATCATTTAGGATGTGGAGTGTGATAGAACAGAGTTTGGATTCTGAAGGGACTCGTGCATGCACATACTGTGTCCTCTGGCCAATTGCCTAACCTCTCTGATTCTCTTTCCTCCCTCTCAGAGTACTTCTGAGATCATACGAGTAAAACTTAAAGCAGCATTCTACATACCAACAAATGGCTGCTAATAGTACCTACTGTGTGCTTACTATTTCGAGCCCCGGTGGTGTAGGGGTGACGCATGGGTCTGCTAACCCCAAGGTCGGTAGTTTAAAAGCACTAATCACGCGTCATGAGAAAGAAGAGCCTTCCCACTCCATACAGATTTACAGTCTCAGAAAGCCACAGGGTCGCTATGATCAGAATTGACTCAATGGTGGTAAGGTTACTATTATTATTATTATTTTAAAGATAATTTAAACTCGAGGCGCTTGCACTCTAAAAGGTGGAAGCAAACACATCTCTTTGTCACATGAACTGTTAAAATCGTGGTTCAAACGAAGTTCAAAGGGGGATCATTGTTTCTAGCAGGAAAGAGAATTTATTACCAAGGATGTAACACCTATGTTATTAAGCGTAATTCATTTTAAAATAGATTACCCTTAAGATACTCCAAGACTCTCCTCCTCTGACAGCACCGAAATGAACAGAGAGATCTGAAAGATAAAGAAGAACCTCCGAAAACAGGTTCGGTAGATACTAAAACTGAGTAGGGGAGAGACAGGATATTATATAGTTCAGAGAGAAAATAATTCAGGAGATTAAGAAGAACAGCTATCCACGGTAAGGGAACAGCATAAATCATTCATAAATGTGAAATTTGTATTAAAGACCTAAATGTCAAAATTGAACATAATAGAAAACAAATAATGTTTGTTTGAGTAAGGGAAGTCTTTCTAAGTCAGGAAACCCAAAAAATCAAATGGCTGATGGATCTGACTTGCAAGTCAGAGCAGTAGCAGATTCAGGAGGGAGAGGATAACTTTGAGTCAGGTGCTAGATACTTCCAGGAGTGGAAGTTCAGAGGAGTGCTTCCAGGCCCTTTAGGGTGTGGGAGCTGAGTGACTGCCAAGCCAGGAAGAATAAGGCCACCTTATCCCAGTACCAGCCAAACAAGAATTTTCTACCTTCATGACTTCTTCTCCCATGCCCACGCCCACCTTTACCTTGGTGGATTCACCTAATCTCCATTACCCAGCTCACTTAAGGGAGAAAATAAGTGCCAGGTGGGGAAAGAGGACCACTCTCCCGTACTGCAAGTGATCAGTACTTCGGCCTCAGATGGGAAGAGATTTAGGCAATTCCAAACTGGGACTGCGCTTTTGACTGCAAATTACTGTAGAATTTTCCCATGCATTTGAATCAGAGAACAAGTCACAGGGTCTGCCCCAAAGGGTACTCAAGTCTGAAAAAAGCCCCCCTCCCCCCACCACAAACAAGGCATATTTAAAGGGACAACTAACTGGACCAATCCCCCTCTGCCTTCCAAGGATTTCAACTCACTGTGACCTTTTCTAAGGATTCTGAGACTATGAATCTTTTCTGAACAGACAGCCATATTATCTTCCTCCCAGAGAGCAGCGGGTGGGTTCAAACTGCCGACCTTTGGGTTGGCGGCTCCATGTGTCGTCCACTATGCCAGCAGGGCTCCCTAGGGAAGGCATTAGGGGGAATCATTCTACTAGAGAGAAGGAACAATATGGACGCTCTCTTAAAAGAAGTGCTTGTTAACCGAGACCTAAAAAATGAAAATAGAACAAGCCCCACACAGTGAAAATAAAAGCCTGGTCTTGACCTATTTGCCCTTTCAAACAACAGTGGGTGTGTTTAGAGGGTGGGGGGCAGGGAAGGCGATGTTCCTGCCCAAAGAATTAAGAAAACAGGAGAGCAGACAAACTTCAATATTGCATGTGAGAATTTCAGTCTTTTGGGAGTTGGGAAGAGGACCGTTCCAAATGTTGTTGCTTCTCCTCCTCCTCCTCCTTTTTTCTTTTGGACTTGTGTCTTTATAGAGTTTACATTCCAATAATAGATGGGGGAGAGGATCAGGAAAGGCGGTGCAAAGCAAAAAAAAAAAAAAGAATGAGTGTAGTAATTGCCAACCAATGAATGTTACTATTCTCTTTGAACTCTATAATTCATTGCAATGGCCACACAGAACTCAGAAAACTTTCATGGTTTAAAGGGTTATTAAGGACATTAACTGGTTACAATGCTGGTGAGAAATGTTGAGGACATGTTCCAAAGCTTTTCCAGAGAAGCTAATAAATGCCCAATGGGCATGCCATGCTGTTGTAAGCCTCAAGCCAAAGGCATTCAGCTCAAGTTTTGTGGGTCAGTGAGTCTCAAGTACCCAGAGGCACCCCGCTCTACAAGCCAGTCTCTTGTTGTGAAGCACTCAGCTTTGCTTGATCTGTGGACTGGGCAGTCCATCACTCTATCTCATGTTTGCCTCCTGGTGCTGCTGCTGCTTCTCTGACATCAAAGATGTCTTCTAGTCCTAGGAGGCTCACTGCTCAGGCATCTTAGGGTCCAGAGGACAAGTACCACTCTTGGCTCTTGGTAATAGTTATATAAATTCGCCTTCTGTGTCTCTGAGGGCTCCTTTTAACCCCAACAGAAGACCTGGTCAATGAAGTTTATTCACAATCAGTCACAGGGAAATCCTATTCATATCTTTCTCCACTCTCTTACCCTCTCTTAGACCTGTACAGGGAAAAAGCCCTTGGTAAGAGTTAGCAACTTTGCCCAGAAGAGCCGTGTTAAATAATTAATTCACTGCCCCTGCACCCACATAACAGGACTTCAAATGAGAAGTTTCAGCTGAGGTGTTGAGAGACTACTGATTTTACATTTCACAAGAGAAGCCAGGCTCCGGTTCATCAAAACATGGTGCAGGGAGTATCAGTATCACCCTGGAATGTGTTAGAGATCCAGAATCTTGGGTGCTCTCCAGAACTACCAGGTGATCTGCATGCACGGGGCATCCTGAGAAATGCTGTCCTGAAACTATCTGAAAAGTTTCAAAGCCTTTAACTGAAAACATGTTTAGGGCACTCTTCAACCTCTTACCCATATTAAAAGCAAAACTAAGGATGTAGGAAAACAAATAAAGTATTTAAAAATCACCGCTGCAGTACATGGATGGACAAATGCCAAAAATTCATGTTATATGGATACAGAAGTAAATGTAAAACAAGAGAAACCATTGCTGATACAAGCCAGATCTTGACTGAAAACAGAAAATACCAGAAAGCTCTTTCTTGTGTTTTTATTAATTATGCGAGAAATTCGACCAAGGAGGTTCTAAAAAATTGTGGATGATATTGCAAACAATAAGAGGGATTCCAGAACACTGAATTGGGCTCATATAGAACCTGTACGTGGACCAAGAGGCAGTTGTTCCGCCAGGACAAGGGATATACTGTATGGTTCAAATGGGGAAAGAAATGTATCAGGGTTATAGCTTTTCTTTTCTTTTTTTTTTTTAAGGGTTATATATTTTGACTGCAGTCCCTTAATCTAGGCTAAGCAAAAAAAAATCCAAGAAACTGGACCGTATGAAGAAAGCAGCTGACACAACCTCACCTGCTGAAAGGAAAGAGGAGTTGAAACACTGGCTGATAATGATGAAAAACTACAGGCTTCAGTATGAGAAAAGAGCAAAATGAATCCTCACAACCGAACCCATCAAGAAACCACGACCAACAGAGAAGAGTGATGATGTCATGGATTTCATTTCACTTGGACCCCCAATCAACACTCCGGGCACCAGTAGTGAAGAAGGGTGGCACTGAGCTCATCTACTGTGAAAGGAATATGTCGCCTTGAGGACTCCAGTGCAGGTGGCCCAGACCGGGGCATGTCAATCACCTTATTTACATGCAAAAGCTAGATAATAAACCAGGAAGACTAAAGAGGAATGGATACATTTGGATTATGGAGCTGGCAAAGACTATTGATTCTACCTGTCTAGGAAGAAGGGAAGCCAGAATGTTCTTCAGAAGCAAGATTGGTGAGACTTCTTTTCATATACTTTGGACATAATACCAGGAGGGATGAATCCCGGGAAGGGGAGGGGAGGGAGTTGTCATGCTTGGTTAAGTAAAAGGTCAACAAAAAAGAAAACCTTCAAAGAAAGACAGAGTAGCTGCCATCTTGATTTCATTTTACAATTTTTAATTTTATTTTGCTCATTTATTCACTAAATAAACTTTTACTGAGCATCGCTGTTGTGAATCGAATTGTATCTCCCAAAGAGATACATTGAAATCCTAGTCTCTGTACCTGTGAATGTCATCCCCTTTAGAAACAGAGCCTTTCCTGATGTTGTCCGGTTAACATGAAGTCCTCATTTTATATGATTGGTGTCCGTATTAAGTAAAAGTTACCTGGTTCAAATCCAATGGTGGCTCTCAGGAGCAGCACTGGGTAGCGCCCATGACCACCAGAGGCAGTGATGCCCCCCCCCCCCCAAAAAAAAAAAGAAGTTACCTAGAAACAGGTCCATAGAGGAAGGCAATTGAAGTCAAGGAATGCCAAGAGCATCTTGAATCTAAAAGAAAGTCATGGAGCAGATTCTCACTAAAAACTTTAGAGGCAATCAGCAGGGTCCAGACCATAATCTAAGACTTTCTTTCCCCCAGGACCATGAGTCAATACATTCTTGGGTATAGAACCTCCCATTTTGTGGTATCTTACTACTACATCCCAAGGTAACTCATGCAACATGTGAGGTACTGATGCAACACTGATAAGATGCGGTGACTGTCCTATGGAAGGCAGGGTAGTGAAGAAGTCCTCAGAGAAGCAGGCAAGACAGACCAATAAAACAGTCATTCCTGTAGAGGTGGTGGTAGGTTATGGTTCTGTGCTGGGTGCAATGGGAGCATAACAAACAAGATCCCTCGTGATTGTCAAGTAAATTTTGGCTCATGACCACTCTCTGAGAGAGCTTCAACAAGGTCATGGAAAAATGGAATGAAAAGATAATGGGATATTTTTTATGAACTCATTGAAGCCCTTGTATGTTCCAGAGTAGAATGGCTCATTGTGGCTATCAACTTTATAGAAATAGATCATCCCTAGGTGTGTTTGAACCACCAACCTCTCAGTTAATAGCCAAGCACTTAATTATATGCCACCAGGAATCCTTTTAAAGCCATCATCACCAAATTGGTTGTGACTCACAGAGACCCTATATTGAGTTTCTGAGACTGTTCATCTTTACAGGAACAGAATGTCTCAACTTTCTCTCTCAAAGCTGCAGGTGGGTGTGAACCACTGGCCTTATAGTTAGCAGACTGATGCTTAACCCATAATGCCACCAGGGTTCCATAGTGCTTTAGTCTGGGTTGACTAGAGAATCAAATTCAGAGATATCCATATGTGTGTAAGAGAAACCTTTATATCAACTAGCAATTGTAGGGCTGAGCCCCGGTGGCATAAGTGGTTGAGTGCGGGACTATGGCCCATGGGCTTGGCGGTTCAAATGCAGCAGAGGCTCTCAGAAGCAGCACTGGGTAGCACCCACGACCACCGGAGGCAGTGATGCCCCCCCTGAAAAAACAATTAGCAATTGTATGCTGGGAAAACATCCCAGTCCATGCCAGATCAAGTTCATAAGTCCACTATCAGCTGATATGTCTGATACCATAACTTCCTCTTCAGACTCTCACTGCTACTCACAATGATGTGAAATGCAGGAAGATCAGAGGATCTTGAGTGAAAAGTCTTAGGGATCCAGTAGTGGTGGACACATCTCCAGGACTCTGGCTGCCATCAGCATGGCTCCATGTGAATTGTCAACAGGAAAGTGAAACAGAGAGATTGTTTAGCCCACAATCTCTTCTTCTGCTGGTAGAATCAAAAGAGAGGAAGTTCCCAGAATCCTCACGTGCAGGCCAGGTCCACACAGAAGCATCAATGGCTATGATCTGATTGACAGATTAGACTCTACCCCTTCAGTCCTAATACCCTCACGATGACATGAGATTACATAACTATTACATTTAGAAATTCTGTATTTCTAGGCGGTGGGTCTAAATCTTCCAGGTCATGTTGCTAAGGTGTCCCCAGGGAAGACCTAATCAGTCATTTGGAGAAGTTAATGTTGGACACAAATAAACAATCATCAACACACACCCCGAACTTTGTCATGCAAGGTTTTAGCCACAAATAATACATTTTTAGTTCGGCAATTTTCACCCACGTTATAGCACCTCATTCTAGTCTGTGTTGCACCCATTTTAATTCTCTTTGGTCATTCCACAGAGAGAAGACAGATTATTTGCATGTGCAGTGTCATTGCCTTTTGTATTTTAAAAATTCGACCTGAACCCCGGTGGCGTAGTGTTTATGCATGGGACTGTGGCCCACTGGGATGGAGGTTCAATCCAGCAGCAGCTCTACAGGAGCAAAGGCTGAACCTCCTGCTCCCACCACCAGAGAGCAGTGATACCCCGCCCCCAAAATTCATGGATAATAGTGTAGCATAACATGACTTTATAAGCTTCACCGTGACAAGCTATTTCTCTACCTCAAATTGCATGCACATTATCTTTCTTTTTCAATAACGTGAGTGATTACCTCCAGCTCCTGCTCCCCACCTGGACTGGGGTTTTCACAGGGGCTGGGAGTGAGAATTGGGTATGAGCTATGTGAACAAACACCACAGGCTTTGTCCAAACTCCAGGTAAGTATGAGAGGACCATCTCAGGTACCATGCACACTGGCCATCACTTAGCTTTCCAGAAGTGGGTCTTAGAAATGGGAGTGAGGAGTACTTCTCTAATCCTCAGGGTCACACTCTGCTGATTGGAAAGCCTGGCCAATTAGAGAGCTGCTTTCAGTTAGAGCCTTAATTTCCCAACCAGCCTCACCACTCCATCCTCCCCTTTAGGCAAGGCTACCCAAACACTCAAAGCAATGTGTTATCCTGATTTCTAAAACCATACTGTTCTTCCTCCTACAGAAGCAGAAATCATAGGCCTACCTGTTCCAAAGCCGACACCCCACCCCCACCCCAGGCTGAACCATTTGATCTCCTCTCCTTAAAAAGAAAGAACTCTAAGCTCTACTTTGGGGTAGATGCTACCCTCCTCAGAAGAGCAATGCTTGATGGTGGAGGGGAAGGCGGAGGGAAATCAAGTTTTAAGGAGACTGTCAATGTCTCTCCAAATGCCTGCTCTCAAATCCACCAGGAATGGTAAACTTGCTGGGAGCCTTTTATGTTTCTGTTAAGAGAACCATTTGCAGTTAGCTCTTGAGTGGCCCCTCTCTCAGCTGCTGAAAGGAGGGTTGATAGAGGATCTGTCGCCAAACATAGACCCTATGGAGACTGAGAGGCAAGCAGTTTTCGAGGATGGTATCGTGGCAGGCTGGGATTTGGGAGATATGTCGTGGGGAGGTGGGCTTCACTCAGATGCCCGCTTCTCCCATGTGGGTGGGACAAGATGCTAGTTGCAGGCGAGAGAGTGAGTACAGGGGAGAAATGCCCTAGGTTTCTGGCCTCAGGCTCCAATGAAAAGGTTGATCTCCCTGAGTTAAGAGTCAGAAGAATGCTATTGCAACTGGGTAAGAGGAACCGAGGCAGAGTGTTTGAGATCAATCTGATACGGAGTCAGGGAGATTGTTGAGCAGGCCCAAGAGGAACGTGATAACTGCCAGAACTCACCCTTAGGAGAGTGGCTGTAAGATGAGACGGCTGCTGGCCTGGGCCAAGCATCAAGACTGGGGACATGAGTTTTCGCAGGTGGAGCTGATGGAAGCTCTCAGAATGCTGCAGCAGCCAGGACATCTGCCCTGAGAGGTCACTTGAGGTACCCCACTGCAGCCAAACTCACCACACTCACTGCCCTGCCGTGTCAACATTGACTCATTGTGACCCTACGGGACGGGGTCAAACAGCGCCTGGAAATTTCTGAGACTGTCACTATTTAAGGGAGTAGAAAGTCCCATCCTTTTTCTGCGGAGGGGCTGGTAGTTTCCAACTTCAGACCCGACTGATCACGTGTCAACGTGAGGATATTATGAATGAAGGGATGGAGTCAAGCCTGTCAGGTCATAGCCAATGATGCCTCTGTGAGGGAATCTTTGGAGCAAAAACCCAGGAGAGGTAAATGTCAGGTAGGTTCTGGAGCAATAAGAAACCATCCATATCGTTGAATTGTGATTGGAATCGGACCGTACAGGAATTTGGGATTTGGATTTTGAGAGTGACAATGTGGTATATATGGAGAGGTGCTAATTATCCCGCACACTGGAAGTGTTGGGAAATAACACGAAAAACAAAAAGGGCTCCCAGCCAGGACCTCTGTCCACAGAGCAGGAAGAGAAAGCCATTGTTTCTATCATTGTATAAAGCCATCAACCTCATGGGTAATACACTAAAGCGATTGGAAAGACAGCAAGATGCTTTACTCTTGTAAACAGACCTGTGGTTACAACCCACTCAGAAGTACCAACCTTGATGGCAGGAGACACATTTGCAACTTGGAGCCGTCCCCTACCTGAGGTTATGGAAGCTGGGAGGTAGAAAATGCTATCTTACATTTCTTAAGAAATAGCTCCCAGCTCCTTGAGGAAATAACCTACACTTTGTGATTTTTCAAAGAGACAGAGAAAGAGCTGAGAGTTAAAAGGTTTCTGAGAGAAAAGAGAGAGAAGAGCAGGGAGGCAGCCCTTCCTTGGTCTGCATCTGTCTGTGCTCTTTCAGAATGCCCCCGGTTCAGTTCTCCGAAGGCGACAAACTGGTGAAGAGTGCATACTTATCAGAGTCCAAAATCAAAGCTATCGCCTCTGGACAGACCCTCTCACTCGGCCTAAGCACTTCGGAAGGCAGTGCTTTCCGCTCTAAGCCTTTCCCTACAAATTCTGCCCTCTTCAATTTACACCCCATCCACACT